>CAEGAD010096790.1:0-19940 GCA_903067055.1 Poeciliopsis paucimaculata | reverse complement strand
ATATATACACATATATACACATATATATACATATATATGTGTATATATATACAGCTATATTTCCTTCGTGTTTTGTTGTCGACTCATTTAATGTAATAACAGCAAAAGTACCAGCTCAAGAAAATATTGATTTTCCATATAACTGATCAAATCTATGTAAAATCCAGCTCTATTGCTCCTTTCTCTACACAGAATAAAGTATAGAAATATAAATACATTTTCAACGTCCTATTTTCTTTTTCTGCATATTTACAGACCAGGAACTTTGTGAAAAGCCCTCAGTAAAAGCCCTCTTACTTCAAGTTTGGTTGGTGATAGTCCATCATAGAACACTGCCCTCATGTGGCCAAGTTCAGGTAACTGCATATTCCAAAAATACACCAGAGAATCAAAAGAAATCATAGAAACAGAAACAAGAAGCATTCATAAATCATTATTATTTTTTTATTTTCTAATCAGATCGATCAGTTATTCAGTGTTTGCAGACGACACAGCTTACAGGCTCTGTATCAAAAAAAGAAAAATGATCTGTACCTTTAATGCTCAGAAATGACATCAGAGAAACACTAAACAATTAAAACATGTCAGCATTTCCAGTCAGTAGTTTACAATATAAAGTTTATTAAATCTACATTATTGTTCCATAAACCTGCATCGCGCTATGGAGCAGCATATATAAAGTACCATAAAACAGGCAGGAAGAGAAAAATATGTACATTTTCCTGCTTTCAAAAATCTCAAATATAAACACAGAATTAAAGGCTGTTAAGTTTTTATTCAACCCCATTAGGAAGCATCAACAATCATCTAGTAATATGGGATTGTGATTAACAAAAACAGTCAATCAGAGGCTGGTTCTGAACCAGTCTCTTGTTTGGCCTCAGCCTAGTACCAGTGTTCAGGAGCGTTAAGGCAGGACCGGCTCATGGTGAGGGACCCCCTCTGGTTCAGTCACTGAGCCGTTGAAACACCCACAGGCCCACAGGGCCAATGTCTCCTGCAGACTCCACCACAGTCCAACAACATCCTGAGACTCTTCAAGCAGCGATGGCGCCATCTTCAGGTTACAGGAGGAAATGGGACAAGTTGCTGCTGTTTCTTCCTAAGAGCTTCACATGATGACGTGTGCAGCTAGGGCCGGTGGTATCTGCAGGACGGCACACATGGAAACAGCTGTAAACATGAGGCTTCCTCCAAAACTTCCACTGAATCAGTGAATTTTATGCGACAGAAAGCAGATCATCACTGAGACTAGATTGTAAGCCATCAGGTGACTTATAATTTAGATCTGAGGTGTATAATGTTTCTGTCACATGGGCCAAAATAAGTCAAGAAAAAATGACTAGTGGGCCCAAAAAGATGAAGGGGAGAAATAAAGAAGAAACAAAATGCCAACTTTTCATTTTACCTATATAATAATAAACCAAGTTACATAACTTGGATTACGTGTTAGAAAGGGACGTGTAAATGATTGTAGACCCAGAGCGTTAAGTGTTTTTCAGGTATGCCTCATAAAAAAAAAAAGAGGTTTATTTGTTTTTTTGGGGGGAATTATTAAAGGTCTCAACTGAAATTTATAAAACATTTTTATCAATTTTAAGCAATAAAAACAAGATTTAGGCCACTCTTGTATGCAGCCAAATTTGATCAATTCATTAAAATCAGATCTGGATGCAGCAAAGCTTTATTGATGGGATACATAAAGCCTGCATATCAGGTAATTTTGCTGTAGTCAATATTTCTATTGTAAGATTAGAATTTGTCTGTAACTAAATAAAGTCTCCATTAGCGTCAACAACTTGTCCTGAAGGGACATTTGAGTCGCTGCACAAAGTCAGTCCCTTTAAATCTCTTGACCTAGCATCAACATTGGCCTGTAGATGTTAAAAAGCATGTATTGTGTTCCCTCCACTTCACCATGATGAACTACTTTGTGCTACTCTGTCACATCTAATCCTAATAAAACACTGGGGTGTGTAAAAAGGTGAAAAAGTTCACGTAGGTATGAATACTTTAGCCAGGCCAACAGCACTGATACTCAGTGAACGTGGGAGTGTACGGTGGCCTCACCTGGTGTAGATCCTGCTGTCTTCATGGACCTCCATCTCTGTGCTCTTGAACTCGTTGAGCTCCTTGCGGATGGCGGCCTGGCAGGAACACACAGGATCAGAACCTTCTGGACACAATTCTGAACACTTGTTTTTCACAATGCAGGTTTCAGCAAGTCAAATTTAAGACTTTTTAAGAGCTTTAAGATGTCACATTGAATAAACTTTAAGACCAAAAAAAACTTAATGTATAAGGGATCGAAGGATCAAGAATCACACAAACCCTCATAGTACCAGGCTTAAAAGTCGTTTTTTGGGGGGGGTTTTTGTACAGAATACAAAAAAGCCTCATTGGAGTCGTCAACAGAAGTGAGACAGTGGTGAAAATAAACATCATCCAGCCAACTGGGAATAGGTTTGCAATTATCCATTATAAACACAAAAAAGCTAGGTTTTTAGCAGCTAGCAGTAGACTCAACCGTGTCAAGTCACAAAACAGAGATGTCCCCACACAGCGCCCTGAAATAAAACAAACAATAGTCCTCGTATGACAAAGTTTAAAACTTATGATTACTATAGTTAGGCCTATTGGCATTTCCTACAAGGCCTTCATTTTAGATACATGAAGTTTTAAATCTTTTTAAGGATGATGCATGGACAGTCTGATATGTGGACCAGAAACTGTCCCAAAAGCAGGAAGCAAACTACAGTGCAGGGCATTCTGGGTAAATACAATCAAAACAAACCCACTAGTCTAGCGTAGCAGGAGAAATGGGTCATGGTCTTCTATCAGAAGAGAAATCCTCCAACCACTACAATCTGACACTACTCCATTTTTGTTTCCATTTTGTGAAGAAGGCAGTTTTGCTCAGTTTCTTCTTCAGAGGTTTAACAGAGAGAGAGAACCACAGCAGTTGGAAATGGAATAAATGTAGTTTTGATCTCAATGGAACCGAGTCTACCGGATTATGAGGTGGCTGCTTCCTGAACACCTGACCGTCACACAAGGCTTCTCTCAGCAGCGACCGGCTGTGAACTGCAAGAGTCTCACCTTGTCAGCAGGAGTGAGTTTGGTCCACGGCTTGTCGGCTCTCCGGTCGTAGTCCTCGGCGTGGGTGGACTCCACATACTCATGGAAACGCAGGATCTTCCTGGCCTGCAGCTCAGCCACCGTGGGCCTCTGAGACAACTGAACGTAGAAGAACAAGGAGGTTTTAGAGCTGGCGTTCAGGAGAACACCTGCTAAACGTACGCTCGCCAAACGTCCCCCACCTTTCTGGTGAGCCTCCGTTTGATCTCGGATCGCTCCAGCCGTCGATCCTTTTCGTTCTTGGCTGTGGGAAGGGAAAACGTTTCATGAGAGGGGAAAACAGAGCAGCCAGTCAGGTAAGCTTCATCTGAGATGCCGTCCGCCCGCTGCCATAATGGAGCTCTTTAAGCATTGCCAAGCTCTGCACAAGGAGCCATGTTGTTCTGATCCCAGCTAAATGGACACAGAGACTGAGCTCAACCTGACTCAGAGCAGGACTCTGATGACTAAACAAACTGTATCTGAAGTAGTTTGATTTTACAGAAGCATTTTCCAACAGCTTTAAATGTTCTCCTAAACATGATCAGAGATGCGTTTTATTTCAGCACCAACCTCCCTGTAGGAGGAACAGCACTTTCCTTTCAGCTGAGTTTCTCCACAGCCTGTCTGTGCCTGTCCTGACTGGAGCTCTACTTGATGCTACCTGACATCACACAGCTCAAGTCCTTAAACACCTTATTTCCCACCCAGCATCAACTCTGGGCAGAAGAGGAAACTCATAAGCAGTGGAATGATGCTGGAGTTCAGCGTAACGATGCTAAAAAAAAAACACAATAGTGTCAAGTAGGCTTGACACTATCGTCATTTCACCTATATCAAATCATAATATCGGGACAGATTTTAATAAAAGAGACTCATAATTTCCTTTTGTAGTAGTTCAAACATCCAATACAATTCGATATGAACAGCCAATCAGCAGCAAGAAAAGGAAATGGCACTCCTGGATTGGCTGCTTTGCAAACAGCAGCCAGTAGTGTGACAAGCAGCATTGCTCAGATTCTTAAGCTGCAATTTCTTTCAAATATTTTAACTATACTCCGAGAAAAAATCTCAATAAATTAGAATTGACTTTCCTCAGAAAAATCTGTGAATCCGCAGTCATGAATAAGAGGAGGTCCACACAACCACACACTGGTGTTTTGATGGGAGTCCAGGGCGTTCATGTGTAACTTGTACACTTCATGGTCTCTTTCACTACAACACAAACTGATTTAAGCATTTCTTTTGTATTAAAAGTCAACGCAGTCTTACTACAAGCAACACTGACGTTTCAAATAGCTTTCTTGATTTATACTTATTTATGAAAAGGGGCTGAACAGTGGTGCAGTTGGTAACACTGTTGCCTTGCAGGAAGAAGGTCCTGGGTTCGATTCCCGGCTCGGGAATCGAACTTTCTTTCTGCATGGAGTTTGCATGTTCTCCCTGTGCATGCGTGTACTCCGAGCCGGAGTACACGCATGCACAGTCCAAAAACATGACTGTCAGGTTAATCCAGTGTTTCTCAATTCCGGTCCTCACGCCCCCCTGCCCTACATGTTTTAGGTGTTTCCCTTATGCCACGCACCTGGATTGAATATGTGAGTGATTAACAGGCTTCTGTAGCGCTTGATGATCATGCAATCATTTGAATCAGCTGTTCTGAATTGAGGTACATCTAAAACATGCAGAGCAGGGGGGCCTGAGGACTGGAATTGAGAAACGCTGGGTTAATCAGTCTCTCTTCTTCCTAGGTGAGAGTGTGTGTGTACATGTCCTGTCTCTGTGTTGCTCTGCGGCAGACTGGCGTCCTGCCCAGGGTGTATCAGCACCATTTTCTAACAAGAGTGTTAGAAGATGGATGGAGGGATATTTACAAAAATCAAACCATCAACATATTGACAGTAAATCAGAACCTTCTTGATTTCTTTTTTTATCTTGACTAAAAGGTGAAAACAGGGACTTGTGACATTAGAAACTGATTTATGTATTTACAGATACTGGAGCATCTGCAGGTTTCAGCAAGTCACATTTAAGACTTTTTAAGACATTTTTGATGCCACCTCGAATAACACATCAATTTTTTGATAAGATTAAAAAAAATTACAAATATGGGGAACCTGCTGTATTTCAGTCAAGCATAGCAAAACTGTGAGCCTAGCTTTGTGCCAATGCTACAGGAAAAAAGCTAGCTGGATAACTAGCCAGCTGGGGTGTATTAGCAGCTGGTCTCAAGTAACCTCAGATGCAGAATGCATTTAAATGCCTATTAAATGCATTTATTTGCATTTAATAGGCATGCAATTAAATGCTACATTTAATTGCATGCCTACAATTAAAATGTAGGCATGCGATTCACGTTTCTGCCAGACAGAAATGTCCAGTGAAAAATGAAACTCTATTAAATAGTCCAGACTTTTTCCTAATTTAAGACTTTTGATTAACATATTTAAAGCCAATGTACATTATATTAATTCATTTAAGATATTAAAGCGTTGATTTCAGAAACATGAATTTCAGACTTCTTAAGTGTTTGTGGACTCCCTGGTTACATCTTGACCCTCTGGCAAAGAACACAGCTCATTTTGAGTCGCCTTCACTTAGTAACAGCCTTTACATCGAAGAGTGTTATTAGTCACTATTTAGCAGAACTAATGAATTCACTGATTGAAAGAACTCTGACTTTTTTCATACTTAATTTTACCAAAAGAATGGTAATAAAGGGTAAACTGGGAGGAAAAAAATTAAACTACAAAACTTAAGAAGTCAGTGAGGAACTGATCTTTTCCTGCAGATGACATATTTAACTGTAATGTGAAGGAGGGACATAGTGAGTCTCACCTGGAAGAATGTTTCTCTGCTCCAGCTCTTCCGCTGTAGGTCTCTGACTCAGCCGCCTGAAGATAAGCAACATATTTAGCCGTCACTCATACAGGAAGTTAGTTCATCTGTCAAGTCAGTGAAGAATGCAACAATAGTGCAATGCATCTCTGAGGTGGAGGAAGGAGGGTAGATAAACAGATGGAATCAGGAAAAAGGACTTCCCTGTCTTGTGGCGGAGGCAGGTGTGTGTGCGTGCGTGTGTGTGTGTGTGTTTTACCGTGTGAGCGCGGTGCCGATCTTGCTCCTCACAGCCAACCACTGCTCCCTGTTGCTCCAGCTCATCTCCTCCTGGTTCCCCTGGGCTTCCCTCTGTTCTCTCTCATGCTTCTCCTGCCTCTCCAGCTTCAGAGCCAGCGTGTCTTTTCTCTTCACGCGGCTCGCCAGCCCACCTGTCAGGAACCAGACCCCCGTATTAATACAGGCAGGGGTGGAGACCGGGCGTGGCTGTTACAGGCTTTTCTTTATAGGGGCAGTATTATGTGATTTCCAGGCACGTAGTGTCATTTTATAGCACAAACAAATAACTATGTTACCTTCAGTTGTTACAAATATGAACTTAAACTAAATCTTACTTGCAATTGGGCCTCTGTCTCTTTAAAAATGCTTCTTTTTTTTTTTAAACTTAACCATCATTTCACCACATTGAGATTTAAAATCTCTTTTGCAAGAGAATCCTGACCAAGACTTGAGGAAGCACACAGAGATTAACAGAAAAACTAACATCTAATAAATAAATTAATTTAAAAAATTCCCCAGCCAAAAATATTTCCAGACAGATGATTCCTTCTGAAACTCAGTAAGAACGCCCTTAAAAACATTCAGTGCCACCAGCTCCTCTAGGTTTATGTATTTCTGCGACAGAAAACTAAAACTTGTTGGCAAAGTTCCACCGAGTGTTTGCTAATTGCTGCCGGATAGTCTGAAGGAGCTGAGCGGGGGCATCATCAGAGAGGGCTGTTCTGTGAGGAGGAAGCCCGGAAGCTCTGAGGAGGAACTGCGCCTCGAAGGCGGGGCTAGGTCCACCCAGTCATTTTACACAGCTGTATGGTTACCATGGAGATTAAAGGATTTTTTTCAAACATGAAAGAATCAAGGCAACACTCCAGGTATATTTTTGATGAGGAAATAATATTATAACATGATGTAAAGCTCAATGAAGATGATTTAACATAATGCTGCCCCTTTAAATGCAACAGTGCAGCTCACCTGCAGGGCCTTCTTCGTCGTCCTCCTCCTCCTCCTCGTCTCTGTAGAGGATGGGCCCATCGGAGTCTGAGTCGTTCTCATCCTCGTGGCCGCCCTGTTCGGGTATAACTGTGACCCTGGGGTCTCCAATCAGGCCCCTCCTGCTGCGGGGTTCCAGCTCCGGCTGCTGGCGGATCCGCTGAGCTTTAAGCTTCTGCAGCTCTTCCTCCATGTCAAAGTCGTCATCCTCTGGCCTGGAAAGACAACGGCATCACACGCTGAAGATCGTTTCCATTCCCTTTCCACTCTGACATATTTCACTAGAACTGAAACTTATGGTTATTTTAGTAATCAATTATTCTGACAACTAATCAATCAGATAAAAAAAAACCTGTCACATTCTGCAGATTTTTCATTTAACCATCTAAGCCTTTTTATTAAACAGAATTCCACTGCCTGTCTTGACCGGTTTACATGCAAACAACTTCAGCAAATAAAGTGAGATGTCATTAATACAAGACCAAACAATGTTTGGACACTTTAATTAGAATGAAACAACTGAAGTTCAAAAAAATTATTTTTACGTTATGTGTATATTTTTTATGTTTGCCTTTTTCTGGTGTTTAGAAATTGCTAAAAATGTCCTCCAAAACACATAATGATATTTTCAAATTTCCTGTGAACTTTAAACATTTTTAACTCAAAAACACAGAAGGTTGCTGGATGGCTTAGCTGGTTTTCTGGGTGGAACCCTGATTTATTCATATTTATTATTGAGAGGGTGAAATAAAAAATAAAAAAAATAATGAAATGGATTTTTATTTGAAAAACGTCCAGTTTCTGCAATACATTTCTTTACTGTTTAAAAATCCATTCAAATAAAAACCCAGAACCGTTTCAAACCCAGATCTTCATCTGGGTACCAGTGAGATTGACGGTTACTTACAGCCTGAGAGGTTCGATGAAGACGGGGAGGGAGCGACGAGAGTTCAGCAGCGACTCTTCAGGGTCCTCTGGGGGAAGGTCAAAGAGCAGTGAGTGGGCCCTCTGGGCTCCCTCAGGGTTGGGCTGGGCTGCGCCAGGGCTGTTCAGAGCTCTCTTGATGAGGATGTGCAGTGGGACGGGCGGGGGCTGGCTGGGCAGCTCCGTGGTGGGGTTGGGGAGGTCCGTCTGGATGACGGGAACGGCCCCGGCAGACGAAGCGGGAGGTGGAGGGAGCACCTTCACCCTGGGAGGAGACGGGGGTATGTGGACGGGCTGCGGGAGCGCGGCCTCCGCCGTCCTCTGGGGGACAGTCATGGGTGTCCTGTCCTCACTGCTTCCACCTTTAGGGACAGCAGGGGGCCCTGAGGAGTTAACAGAGGGCAGCTCTGGAACCTGAGTGGGGATGGATTGGTCTACAGAGTAGTGCTTGTTGACTGGGGTTGTCCTTTTGGGTGGGACTGGTGGGGAGCGCTTCGCGGAAGCAATGATGGGGATCATGCTGCCGCTGGCCTGAGAGAACTCAGCTGTGGACGAAAAGAAGCAAAGAAAAAAAGTATTAAAGTGTGAAGAAGTGAAGGGAACCATTCAGGATGTGAAGATGCAGAAGCAACTGGTGAGGTTAGTTCAACGACGACAAGCGACAAAACTACTGAACAAACAGCTGAGTCAGTAGGAGATGATTGTTCAAGAGCTATGCAGTTCACAGGTCGTCATGGTTACAGCTCAATTAATGAGGATATTCACTTCATTCTAGTGTTTTCCATGCAAGGCCATTCTTTATGTAGAAAACATTAGTTCAACCAGGGGAGGGGCTGAATTATCAGCGGGTGCATGTATGGAGTTAACACTCAGATGACGAGATGGGGTCGACGGGCTCCGGCGAGCCGCTCGAGCGTCCGGCCCCAGTACCTGTGCGGGTCCGGTCGGCCCTGTGGCGCAGGTATATGGGCAGAGAGAGGTAGAGGCCGGCCCGGCTCTGCTCGAGTCCCGAGCCCCTCCAAGGGCACGGCTGCCTGACCCGAGGCACCCTGTTCGGGGAGGAAGCTGGCAGAAATGAGTGGAGACGTCAGGGATGGGGCTGGCTTAAATTCCATGCTGGGAGATAAACATGAAAACCAGCAGCAGAGGATGGGAAACACCCTGTGTGTCAGAGCACCGCATTTATCTCAGCTATCACCAAGTGAAACCTGCTGAAACTCAAATTTAAGGTTTAAGACTTTTAAGAATTTAAGACCTGTAATGTAACAGTTATGTCCAATAGAATAACACGTATTCTATTTGATATATATTTGTTAATAAGCCCGGATGATAGGAATTTATCCCAATATTTTGTAGTAAATATTTAATAACTATTACTTCTTTTGTAAGGAACTTGTATGACGGTGACTTGTGAGATTAACTATAGATCTTGTTACATTCTAATTTTACTTAAAGACAATTACATTTCCTCTTAATATTTTTCTCATTTGTCACCATAGAGTCTTCTGTGTATTTATAATTCTTTGGTTCCATGCTCTGCTCATTTTCCTTTCAGCTGTATTTCCATCCATGGTAATAGCTTTGATGACATAAAATTCTTCATTAGGCCACATTCTGACTATCGTGTTTAATCCACAAAGCGTTCGACTTCAGAATTTGTGTCACACCAATTGCTGCTCTCAGTAGCAGCACTGTTTGTGTTTTGAGGAGCTTTAGTCATGTCAGGAGAGGAAAGCTTGGCAGCTTTATGCTTTGTGCTTCTCTTCAATTTTTACCTCTACTAAATCGGTAGACTCACTAGAATGTTATTAGCCTTCGACACAGAAGGCTAATAACATTCGCCTCGTCTGCCGGATCCTTCAAACCCCAGTTCAGATCTGAACAAAGACTTTGGATGAGGTGGAGCACCTTCATGATGCAACACATCCACCTGCCTTTTATTGAAACACTCAGAGAGAAAGTAATGCTACAATCCCAACCAGCACAGCTCACTTGCTATTTGTAAACGTGTGAAATTGCAACTGCTGCTAGCAAATGGCAGTGGAATGTGTCACTGTGACACAGGCTGCCTGAGTTTCAAGCCAACAACAGTGGGCTGGGCTGCAAGAGCGAGCAGCTGTGGCAAGCTGGTGCAAACAATATTAAAAATAACATACCAGTCAGTTTCCATCTCCCATCTAGAACAACTCTATTGGTGTAAAACAAGCTGGAGTACATAGCCTCAGACAGATGGATGAGAGCAGCAACAGCTCAGTCAGGTGCAGAGGTTACAATAGACGTTTTTATCGTCTTTGCGTCAAAAGTTGTCATCATAATTCGTTTTTAAAATGATAGTGACCCATTTAATGGCATTTAATTTTTATTGGGTTCTACAGGGTGGGACATAAGTTTTCATACATAGGAGAATGTAAAATGTATATTTCTTCTATATTTCAGATACCCAAGAAGATGCGTCAGACAAAAGAGCAAAGAATTGAAATTATACTGATGGCCGGATCGGGAAGCAGTTGTATGGCTGCACGCAACTTTACCAGAAAACATGGAACGAGCATCACACATGACACTGTGGCAAAACTTCAGTAAACTGGAAATGTTACAGCTCAACCACGAAGTGGTCCAAGACATGCAGTGATTACAGAGTCCCACAAAAATAAAAACGGTTGTCCAATCAAAAACTTTTATTTTTTCTATGTGTAGAGACTACTGGCCCACCCTGTAAATCAAACATTCATGGACCAGACTTGATCACCTGTCAATCAAATATCTGATGTTGATCGAGAGGATGAATCTGCCCTCTGTTGTCACACTACAAACTAGAATTACAAGCATCCCTTCACCCAAGGTTTTGGAGTCAGGGAACATTTTTCAAAATAAATCAATCAGAAGTTGGCAAAACTCTGAATGATGGGCAGCAGGAAGAAATTCTGCTGAATGCGCTCCCTCTGCTTCAAAGCCTTTATAACTCTTCCATGTTCTGGCTGCTCCCAGACAGAGTGATGTAGTTAGTTCATTGTCCAGGTCAGAGGTCATACTTTTTTACTGATAGATTTAGTTCCCTATGAGATGTGTTGTGTAAAGTTGAAAATGTCTGCATGACTGCACCAGCCATCTGACAGAGACAAATAACTGTCAGATTTTTCTTTCACCATTTTATGCATCCCCTGGTCAGGTGAGACTCCAGCTAACAGCTCATTGGGCACCTGAGGAAACGTATGAATGCTGGTTAAAACTCTCCTGCAGCAACACTGATGGAAGCTGCTTGGTTTTTTTTAAGTCAGGATAGCACAGCAGGATCAGTGAACTGGAAAACAAACATATCCATGCTTTTTAACAAAGTGGCTGATAATTGCATCTATAATAAAGCATAATGTGTATAATATACCCAAGAGGGAGGACCAGAGGCGCTCAGACTGGTTTAAAAGCTGTTAACAGTAGTGAGTCATTTCCATGTTTTTTCCTCCATAAAAATCTGGTTTAGTGCTAAACTACTGCTATATATTAGTTAATACCAGTGCTGCCAGTTTTCTTCATATTTCCACAGGATTGTTTGAACATTTAACTTTGGTGCTGAGCTCTAACTTTGAGTAAAGATTTGTCCATTTATGATTGAGGTGAATTTTTAAAACAAACTCCTTTTATGTAGGTTTATTATCCCTTCCATCAAACTTCCTGTCTGAGTGAAAAATTGTTAATGTAAGGAATGTGATTTAGGGCTAAAACGATTCCTCAAACGATTTGAGCACCTCGTTTATTAAAATTTCTCTAGGTAAATTATCTGACTTGAAGCTTTGTTAAATTTTGTTTTATTACTTGGCACCATGTTCAGCCGGGTGATTATTTACGTTGCACAACGCTCTTTCTTCTCCCAATGAGTTGTTTACGAAAGCTAAGTGTTAGCAGCATAATGTCTAATTTTCAAGTTTGGTTTAGGGGAATTTTATTGATTGATGATAATGACTGAGTTTTTATTGTTTTTTGGGGGGGATCAATAAGCCTCTGCAAACTGACTAGGGAGACATCTTAAGTATAGAAGCATTTCTCCTGCCGGAGCAACTGCATGGAGGCCAGTTGAGAGTGAACAACAGGGAAGAGTGCGGCAGGTGTATTTATACAAGAAGACCAGATAAACGAAACACAGCAAATATAAATTAACTTCCATCCTGGTCGAAACAAATAGGTGATAGAGTGCATCGTGGCGGCAGATAGCTATGTTTCTGTGTGCGACAGAGTAGCCAATTCCAGTCGTTCCCATAGACACAAAAGCTATGCATGGCTGGACAAAGAGAGAGTTCATGTATTAAATTGACTGAAGATAAATACATAAACTAAAAACTGGAGTTTTGACATTTTTGTTTACATATGTCTTTCTTATCATGGCTGTTTATTATTAAATTTAATATAATTTCTGATTTTTGTATAATTTTTGTCCAGGTAAAAATAAAAGGTGAGCTCTTGTTGTTACAGGTTGATTTTCTAAACTACAGAAAAGTAATTGCTAGAGATGCTCAGATATGAAAAACTGGGCCAACTTTGATATCCAATAGTTATGCTGCTGTGTTCACCAATATTTTATAAAAAATTTTTATTCAATTACTCAATTAATTATCAGAATAATTTATAGAATATTTGATAACTAAAACAAATGTTTACAACAGCCCTAATGTGAATAGTTTTGGTTCATCAGGATATTCTTAAAATTTTAATTTGTCCCTCTGTCTAACTTTCTCCAAGTTACTCAATTTTTTTTCCGTTTTCTACTTATTTTATTAAATTCTAATTCCTTTTAGCCTTTCTCTGAACCGATCAGTCTCACGCTATGTCTGTGACCTTTATTGGGGCACTTACGATATTGTGCTGTATCTTTCCTATTCACCTCTACCTATATCTGAACAACCTCTCGAGCAGGAGAAGAGTTAATGATCAAAATCAAAATCTAGTTTCCTAGACGTGCTGTTAAGTTGACTTTCCTGTTTAAGTGAGAATTTTCTAAAACAGGTGATTTGCAGCAGAGTGATATTCCAAAAAGGCAAATGAAGGTGAAAAAAAATCAATTAAAACTAAGTTTGTTATTGGGTTTTCTATAATTGATTATTTTATAGAAATTTTTTCTGTGTATACTTGTTTCTACATCCAAATCTATTTTTACATATTTACTCGTTTTAAAGAATTTCTGAAATGCCATGCTGAAAGAGCTCAATAAATAAACAGGAAACATCTGAAGAATGTGGTGGAGCCACAGCTCTGTGAAGATGAACACTCCAAGGTTCCCCCTGAGTATTTATCTCAGTGTGCAGATAACAGAAACCACAGTTTATGCTGACTGCAACCAAAGGAGGGCTGAGTAATTACTAAAAGAGTTATCCTGTTTCTCCCACAAAGATTAGGTCTGTTTTACTGAGCAAGTTAAGGAGCAACAGGATTTGCTCAGGAGCACATTCCACCACAGGACGCTGAATATTTACATTGCACTGAAATTAGTCGATTCAGGTGTATTCTGCTGTCAAAAACTGTTTACTTTCAAGGAATATTTCCTCCACCACCAACAGTTTCATCAGTCATACCAAAACTAACCTTCAGTAACATTTTGTACAAATAGGAATACAAGTTGGTAAAGATACAGTTCAAACCAGAAGTTTACATACACCACTTCTTTCTCACTATTTGAAGTTAAATCAAACTAAGCTTTAAGAGAACCAGGTAGACATGTCTTTTTATTTGGTGTATGTAAACCTCTGGTTCCAACTGTAAATGCATTTGAGACTCTTATCTTCCGTCATCTTTAATATTGTTAACTGTGCATTATGGTGTGTCTGTTTTTAAAATAGGAAAGAGATGAAGACTCTCAGGCATTGAAACTGTTCTAAAATCCTCACAATAATTTTGGACAACTTAGGAATGCCGAGAATGAAAACACCTACAAAATCAAAATCATCTTGACTTTGCACACAAGTTGCAGTTTGGTTGGAGAGAAGTCACGCAGTCCATAGCTTATGATGAAGGCATCATCACATTTGGACTGTTTGACCAACTTCAAAAGAGGACACAAATAGACAGAGACCAAAGCAACTCATTATAGACAGGACAAGAAAGAAACTCACCAAGCGCTGGAGGATTGCTGTTGCGGTTGGTGGGTTTAGGTGGAGGAACAGGAGGTTGCTTTGGGTGTGAAACAAGAGGGGGCTGCTGAGCATGAGGAGGGACAGGGGGCTGCTGGACATGGGGAGGGACAGGTTGCTGGACATGGGGAGGGACAGGGAGCTGCTGGACATGAGCAGGGACAGGGGGCTGCTGGACATGAGCAGGGACAGGGGGCTGCTGGACATGAGCAGGGACAGGGGGCTGCTGGACATGGGCAGGGACAGGAAGCTGCTTTGTGTGGGGTGGAACAGGGGGAGGTGTGTCAGAGTCTGCTGACAGAGCACCAGCAAGAGAGACAGTCCTTGGGGGCTTGGCAACTGCAGCTTCAAAAGAAGAGCTCGAGGAGGTAGAAGATGAGGAAGAGGAAGAGAAGGACAGGGTCAAACTGGTGGACTTGGAAAGATGACCAGTGGGGAATTTAGGGGGAACCAAAGCTCGCTTGGGTAGGGGTAGTTGTCTTTGGGAATCTTGCTCCGGGGAATGGTCAGGAATCAATCGGACACCGACAGACTCTGCAGAGGCGTGGACAGACACAAACACACACAGACAGTCATTAAAGGAGAGGTTGACAAGGCTTCAAACACTGAGCTTTGGGAAACTAGGGAAACTATGTAAACAGGAAGCACAAAAAGCGTTGACACACAAATCAAGAGTGAGGCAAAAGCTGAAATGAGGGGCTGGCTTGTTGGACATTCATTAGAGGGGAGGTAACCTAAAGTACACCCATGGTGAAAGATCAAAGCAGGATTTTCTTGATTTCTTTTGACTCAACAGTGCATTGTAAAAAGTACTCAGACCGTTTGAGCAACTTTTGTACACTTTGTCGCATTACAACTACATAGTTGTGAAATGGAGGACTTCACACCTTCACTGTCTACTGCTAGTTGTGAAGTCACATGGTTTTCAAAATCTCATGTACCATGCCTTTGTAATCACCCACTTTTTTATTTTATTTTTATGCTTTTACATCCAACCAAGAAATAAATATCCGCACTTGGCTTCTTGAAAGCTAAATTCAAGACTTTTGCAAAGGTTTCAAGAGCCTTAATAATTAGCCCTACTGTGAAACCTTTGCCAACTTAAAAAGAGAGAGATGGAAGAGTTTTGGAATAGGATAATTTTCTGAATCTTATGACAATTTCCTTACCTGAGCGGTCACGGAATTCGACTGTTGGTTTACATCTGGGTAGTGTGGAACTTCGTTCAACGTTCAATGGCAACATAGTTTTCTTGTCGTCATCTGAGGAGCTCTGCTGCACTGGAGATCGCAAGTCCATGTCAGGAACTGAACGTGGGACATCACGCAAGATTCTGTCCATTTTCTCACGTTCATCTCCCTGTTCCTTAATCCAGTCTTCCTGTTTGTCCCTGGTACCACCTCTCTCCACATGAGCAGATTTCCTGTCCCCATCTTCTCTTATTTTATCATCTTTTCTATCATCTCTATTCTCCTTCCTTTCACGCTCAAGCCATCGCTCTTTGTTGTCTTTTCTTTTGTCATCAAGCTCTCTCTTTTCCTTTTCATTCTGCTCCCGATCCCTCCATTCTCTTTCATCACGATCTCTCTTTTCCCTGTCCTCTCTATTCCGATCTCTCTTCTCCCTCTCGTCCCGATCTCTCTTCTCTCTCTCGTCCCGATCTCTCCTCTCCTTCTCGTCCCGATCCTTCCTCTCCCTCTCGTCCCGATCCTTCCTCTCCCTCTCGTCCCGATCTCTGTGCTCCCTCTCGTCCCGATCCCGATCCCTCCTCTCTCTCTCGTCCCGATCACGGTCCCTCCACCCCCTCTCGTCCCGATCGCGCTCCCTCCTCTCCCTCTCGTCCCAATCCCTTCGCTCCCTCTCATCCCGATCACGATCCCTCCTTTCCCTCTCGTCCCGATCTCTCCTCTCCTTCTCGTCCCTATCCCTCCTTTCCCTCTCGTCCCGATCCCTCCTTTCCCTCTCGTCCCGATCCCTCCTCTCCCTCTCGTCCCGATCTCTCCTCTCCCTCTCATCTCGATCCCTTCGCTCCCTCTCGTCCCGATCCCTTCTCTCCCGAATGTCTTGGCTGTCCCTCTTCTTGTCATTAATGGATCTATCATCTTGTGGAGGGTCAGACCCTCTTCTATCATAGTCCAAGGGAATGCGGCTTCGTCTGTCTACATCCACAGGCAACTTTGCATATCTGTCCACATCTAGAGGTGCCCGGTTGAGTGAAGAGTCCGATGGTGTTCTGATGCGACGATCTTCTCCTTGAGGATACCTAATGGGATTTGCCTTGATGTCAGCCTTTTGATTTCCCTTTTCTGACATCCTATCGGCATCTGTTTGCCCAGGATGCCCATTTTTAACTGGTGGATCTTTGAGGTGGATTTCATTGTTGCTCCCTAACCACATACAGAGGGGAAAAAGTATATGAGCTAATAAATATTTTTTGCAATTAACTTGGAATCACTTTGGAGACTAAAGCACTTCCATGTAGACCTACCATTTTCAGGGATCTCTTTTAAAACTCCTCTAAGGATCAGCTCATTGCGAGATTTTCTGACAGAAATCTTTCTTTCCAATTCTGAAGAAGAAATACCAACAAATTGTTTAATCTACGACACACATGACGCAAATAACTACTGTAGCAAGCATACCTTTAGATGTTTCAGAGAACTTCTCACTTGGCTTCTTCTTCTTAAATCTAAAGGGCTTGAGGAACTTTCCCATGGAAAATTTGCTTTTCTGTTTTGCTGGGGGTGCTCCTCCTCCAGAGTTTCCTTCTTCAGACCCTGGTGTGCTCTGTTGCAAGTCGACCTTATCATCTACCAATACAAAAACAAAAAAGGATGTTAGCATGTTTTTTTTTTTTATTGCAGTGGCAGACAAAGATAAAAGTGACATGCCACCGCAAAACTGTGAAAAGACCAACCAATTTCTGTAAAAATAGTGATTTACCTTTTTTTTGTGCATAACATACTAGTTGAAGCAAAGAAACCACTACATGCTATAAACAGCAGTTTCTGGGATTCTAAAATAGAATAGTTTGTGTTAGAATTCAGCTGCTTCATTTTTTAATACAAAATCCCAATGGACTATCATGGGAACCCTGTATAGCACTACATAATGTATTCAGTGACTACCCTGACTAACATATAAAATAAAAAAAATTGTTCATGTCTGCCTTTTTTTAGGCTTGGGCCTACAATTCAAAGTTATAGGATTTTATGCCCTCCGTTTCAGGACGGGCATGGCTGCGTTTTCTAAGCTCAGTCTAAACTCTAATGTACACATGAAACAGAAAACATTGTCTAACACATTGTACTTATTCATGGCTTAATTAAACTATCGGTCAGGTTTCACAAATGACTCCATGACAAAACTTCACATGACAGTGGCTCTCGGCCTAATTGGAAAATATAGCGAAATGATTATAGACAAATTGCTAATTTTTGTCTTCAGACATTTTGTTGCTATTGGTGTGCAAAGAAAATGATGAGCTTTTGTGAAAACACCCAGGTAGTTCATCAGGTAAGGGGACAATTTTTCTTGAAATATCTTCATTTTTTTCATTTTATGTGTTTAATATTATTAGAAAGTGTAGAATTAACACTTTCAGAATGTGTACAAAAACTCAAAACAACCTGGGGAGACTTGTTCCTGGTTTTGTCATGGCCAGTCATGAATGTTTACAGCTCCTTCCCCTTCCTGGTTTGTAATACATATATACACTTAATATACAAGTGTACCTATAAAGTACACACTATATAGGTGTGTATTTTTTACACCTATATAGTGACATATAGGTTTGTCACTATATGACAAACCTTTATTTTTGTTGTGATCCTGACAAGGTAAAATATGAGAAGAATTGTATCTACAATAATATTTTCATAACACAACTGTCCGAATGAGTACAGCTATGGTAGTTCAAGAATTCAATCTAGAGTCCCTGGTTAAAGAAGAGGCCTTGAATAAAACCAGTGTGGAGAAAAAGAAATCTCTCCAACGGTCGTCTAAAAGAAAACAATGTAGCATAGGTTTGTGTAGCAACAAGAAAACAAGATTTCACATTTAGCCAAAACCTCAGCTGCTAACTTACCCTTAATACTATGTTTTCAGTTGCAATTATTATTTCTTTAAAATAAGCTTACGAAAAATAATTCAACAAAAAGAACCATATTAAACGGCAGTTTACAGCAAGAAGGAACATAAACGTTACGGTAAATATGAAAAAAATTCTAAAGACTTTCGGTTTAATTAGAATCCTAATCAAGCATGCTTGATACCTCTGTGTAACACAGAACAAGGCAGTGCGTACTGAGTCACAGCTCCGGAGTGGAAATCCCTAACGGGCTTGTTACTGCACGGTTGGGTAAAGTCCCACAACAAAATGACCTTGAACTGTTGAGCAGCTACAATCAAATCTGTATTTGTTACTTTTAAAGTAACAAACACAACTTCTTTATCGGGGTTTCATCCAGTGTATTACAAGTATGTAGATTGTATTTATTTATTTTATTTGCCTAAAAACCTAACAAAAATATAAATGAGTATAAAGAGCATCTGTCCTACTACAAATTTGAGTGACAGTTAATATTCTCCATCTGATGTCTGGATTGTTACTCTTACCTCTTTTATTCACTTTGGGAAAACAGATCATTTCAGTTTTCATTAGTAGAGAAACTCATCCACTTCTATATCTAATAATTACATATATAAAAAACTCAACATTCATAATAATAATTTTTACTTTAATGTGACTTTTTAGATGTCATGAAACTAAAGCTAGTAAAGGACTGCAGATCCGTGATAGACTAAAATGTTTAAGTGAATATGTTCCACCCTGTTATGGTAGTTTGAGCTGTTCTTGGCCTACACTGTACAAACTCAGGATTGAGTCAATATTTGGTCCTAAACTTCAATAAGAAGCATACAGATATATAGATCTCAGGTAGATCAAGAAACGGCGATTGTTTTGTCAGTAGTAGATTATTTGTAAACTGTGATCATGTGGAATCAGAAATCAAATCAATAACTTTTGCCAATTGATCAAGTCATAAAAATGTTATTTCTCATTATGTTTTTAGAACATGAAATCGTGCTGGTACTTTCAGTGATAAGTAAGTAAAACAATAAAGCATATATCTGTTGCTAAAGTCTCAATTGGTCTTTAGAGTTAAGATTAATTGTCTCAAAAATTATTGCAATAAACGATAATATTGTTTAAAGACCCTTTTACACTGATTTAATTAAAATGATGTAATAACGCATGCTGAAGACAGATACATCTTATTTTCAAAAGAACACTTAACACTGGAACTGATAAACAAAACAACCAAAAACCAAAATAAAATGGATTCTCAGTCTCTAGCAACAAAAAATGTACTTGAATAAAAATTAAACAACATAAAGCCAAAGTGGAAATAAATACTGCATTCAACCTAAAGAGTGCAGATTATGAAGTCTGTATACTATATCGCAGCGTAAACCTGGTAACTTTTCAGCTGTTCTTCGTTAACGTGACATAAACAGGTTATAATGATTTTCATTCAGTCAGGACTGACACTAGCCACATGCATTGCAGGTAGATTGTAGTAAAGCATTGATTAATGTCTGTTTTTACAATTAGTTAACTGGACTTGTAGCCATTATTTTGTGCCCATCGTTGGACACCATGTAACAGTCATTATA
>CAEGAD010096758.1:0-10083 GCA_903067055.1 Poeciliopsis paucimaculata | reverse complement strand
TTCCAGCGTTCTTTTGAAAATAAAGTGTATCCATCTTTGGCATGCATTATTACATAATTTCCATTAAATCAGTGTAAAAAGGTCTTCAAACAATATTATCGTTTATCGCAATAATTTTTGAGACAATTAATCGCTCAGGAACATTTGATATCGTGACAGGCCTACATGTAGCTTCTGTATCAGTGCGGGTTCATGGCTGGTGAGGCTCTGACTTAATCAAAATCCTAAGAGCCCCTCTATGTTAATGTTTACATACGGAAATTTCGCGCATGCGGACAACACTGAAGGGCAAAAAGACTTTACCTTCACATGCCATCTATAGCCGAGCTGCCAAGGTCGAATAATTCCGTTAACTCAATGAAACTTGGAAATATAGATATTATTAATTTAGTGTTAAGCTGCACAGCAAAGGGAAACCAGTTGAACTCAAACCACCTTTTTCTCGCTCTCCGTATCAGCCAAGCTACTCGTTGCGTTTAGCTTCACTTATTTACTGTATCGCTAGTTCGCTGTCTCTTACTCTGCAGTTGTGGAGTCACAGTGTCTGGGATCATGAGCGCCCCCTGCCAGGAGGCAGGAGAACTGCCTGCCTCACCTCCAGTCTGCTCTCTTTCTGATCGCTCCTCAGCACGAATCACGTCACACGTGATTCGTGTGACAACAAACACTGTACATTATATACATAAGCTAAATGATGGAAAATCAGTTCATACATTAAATGTTTTTATTGGAGACGTACAGACAGGAGGAGGAAGCTCCCATTGAATGACAGCCAGTGCAGTTATACACCTGACCTCAGGTCCAGGTGAGGCTCAGCTCACTGCTGCCTCACCAGCTTCGCTTCAGAGCATTTGAGTGGGAAAATGAGAAAACTCAGCGATTTTGAAGAAAAAATAATCAAAATTATCATCTGACCTTGACCTGACATTGTCTTTTGAATCTTTTCAGACACTCTTCCTGGGGACTTTGACACCTACAGAACCCAGCAGGTCCAGCTGGTGGCCTGAGGACTAAAAACAAACACTTTCAGGAAACGTCAGTAATAAACAGACAGAACCGGCCTTATGAGATGTGTTCGAATTGTTGAATCTGAAAATAAATCTATCCTAAATGATGCCGTTGCAAAGTCTTTTGAACAATAAATAAATAATGATTTAAGTAATTTACAGATGTGGAGAAAGTTTCTGCACCATGAAAACACAATTGTAGTTTGAAATGTATATCAGTAAACATTTATATTAAGATGCGTATTCTTTTATCAGAATAATGTCTGGCGCTGCTGCATCAGTTGGTGGCACTGCTGCCTGGCAGCAAGACAAATCTAAAATTTGGGGGCTACACCTATGTAAATATTGAGTTAACTATATAGCTGTCTACCCAACTATGTTGAAGCTTTAACATAGTTAGCATAGCCAGTGACAGAGACATAGATTGATAGCTGTCCATCTGTTTTACCCACAACACTCGATTTTCTTCTTTTGTCCTGCAAGTGGTCTGTTTGACAAATGTTAACACCAATATACTGCAAAGTGATAGGAGGATGTACAAATAAACGTTTGACACAATGATAGAAGAGATTCTGGCTCTTATCTTGGCAGCATTCATTTCTAAGAAGGAAGCTATAGGACCTACAAATTTACTAAAACTGTGGAAGAAGTATAGACTGGCCTGGTTAAAGAATGGTAAACATGTTTTATCCTTCCAGCCATTGTCTTCAGGGTCCGTGGAGGAGGTGGTGTACAGCCTGGACAGGTCACACAGGTAGCCTTATTTTAAATTTTAAACACGTGTGATCTGCAGGCTCTGCTCATTTGCATTTTCACTGCGTCCTCGGAGGACAGCAGCTGGTCAGAGTTACTGGGGCGCTGTGGCACCGACCGACCCGTATTGAGGCCTTAGTCCTCAATTCCTGGCGACATTTGTCGCCAGGAATTGTCTTCCCCCTTTCTCATCACCCTGTTTCCTGTCAAACTACTTACAAATAAAGGCAGCTACAGCCAACAAAACCTTAAACAAAAAGAAGCTGGACAGAGTTACAAGATACCTTGAAGGCGGCAAAGCTGTCAATGAATGGTTGGATGTTGAAAACCTATACTGATGCACACATCATCAAAGTCCTTAAGCTATCTATGTTTATATCTAGCTAGATATCTAGCTAGTCTTCCAGCTTGCTAGCTATCAAGTTAACCATATAGGTGTCTAGCTAGCTATATATCTAGATATCTAAAGAGAGCTAAACAAAAGCTGTTCCTGTTTGTCTTTGTAGTTAGATACATATATAGCTGTCTATGTCACTAGCTTGATAGCAACATAGATTGATAGCTATCTAGATAGTTATGCAACTAGCTACATAGATAGTTAAATATTTACACGGCTAGCTAGCTAAACACAGAAACAGGTCATTGTGGCTAGTGTGCTAGCTATCTATGTAACTGTATGGCTAACTATGTAATTATTTAAGTAGTTACATAGATAGCTATGCTGCTAGCTGGGTAGCAACATAGATTGACAGCTATCTATCTCAACAGGTAGCTAGCTAAATAGATAGCTAGATAAACGAAGAAACTGTTCATAGCTAGCTAGCTAGCTAGATACAAGGCTATTTATCTAGACAGATAGCATGGGACCTTTTAGTCTAAACAAACACATCTCATCTATAACTTTATTGATTTATAAATTTGAAAGGGTTACAGTGACTGACAGCTTCAAGTAAAAAATTGATATTTTTTCAGGGTTTTTTGTTCACTGGGTGTTACAGGAAACAGTAGAAACAGTATTTCTACAATATTTTACCAATATTTCACAGTATGCACAGGTTTTAGGGTTTTGTGTCAGCAGTAGCATGCAGCCCTTAAAAGTGGGTAAAACAGTCGCCTAAGCTTTTCTGTTTTTTTGCATTTGGCTGGAACAAAGCTCTTAGAGGTGACTTAGCACTTTTTTTTACATCAAACTAACAGCATGACGTTACAAAAAAACTTTTCAAGGTGGATAGTTTTTGCCTCAGTAATTACAACGTTGTGCAGAGAAAGACCAGCAAAGTTAATGCTAATTTACTGAGCGACTGAGGTGCATATTTCAGGTGATAAATGTGAATAGAGAGTGTAATACATTAAAGTTTGGTACTGAAAAGGTCATAATGACAGGGATGAAACATGGGGGCCGGCGGAACCGTTCATCTGTAACCCAAATTAATCTGGTGCTGCTTCTCTTCACTGATCCTGACATGAAGGAGTCCCATTAAAACAAACACCAGCATCCGGCGACGTGGCCCAACGACAACTTCTGTCCTGCAGGCGATGCCACAAAGGATTAAAGCTTCCACACACAACCAACAGGTGATTCCACCCCAAACAGGAAGAATGCTGCTTTGTTTCTCTCAGGACAACAACAGGAAGTCACGTTTAAGTCCCGGACTGAGAGTCGGGAAGACGGTGCTGGAGGGTTTCGTCCACGGTGAAGACGGTTTCCTCCGGCCGACTGGGGTTCAGGCAGCTGGTGTGGTTCAGCGATACGTAACCCATCTCCAGCAGCCGCGGCCGCTCGGCCAGGTCGCTCATCTCGTGCATGTTCCTGGTGATGCAGCTGATCTCCATCTTGTTGCGGTTGCCGGATCGAGGCGGGTCAAACACCCAATCTGAAGAGAGATGAAAAAATGGGAGATCAAAGGAGTAAAACTTCCCAAAACAAAATCCACAACGTTTTCAGACCTGAATAGACTTGAGAGTCGGCAAAACAAACAGTTAAATATTGGATTTTAAATGTGTTATTTTTAATTTTTCTTGGACAAAGGTGGGCAAACTTCCACCAATGTGCTAATAGCAAGCCTAATTTTTCATCTAGCAATTTAGTGTTTCTGCTGTCTTTATAAAGGGTTTTTCTGGATAATTATAAAGCGGCAATTTACTTGATTATTTTGCAAAATGAACGTTTCTACAACCTCATCCAATCATAATTTAGGATTGATAAAATCCTTTAAAATATTTGATTTTAAAGGTGTTATTTTTAATTTATCTTGGACAGTGGCGGATTTTCCTCCGTTGGTGCAGGGCAGCAAATGAGCTACAGATTTAGCAAAAATCAACAACTAAAAAACTGAAACCATGAATAAAGTCTGTGAGAAAAAAACAAACTTTCTGAAGCACAAACCATGCAGACAGGCACAAAATAACGAATTAGACCCTGATGAGAGAGAGGTATATGTTGTGCCATTAACACATCAGTATGATTGAGTTTGGCTCTTTAGCATTAGCATATTAGCATTAGTGTGTTAGCATCAAGAATACAACTAATGGTGAGAATTAGTACTTCAGGGTTAGCATAATGAACTGTTTAGCTAACAGTGGATGAAAATAATAATAATAATAATAATGATACAGTGTTTACAAATTAGCAGACATTTTAGTGTCAAGGACCCAAACAGCAAATAAAAAAACGTTTTCAGCATAAAGTTTTGTGGGTTCAGCCTCTGTGGTTCCATTAGAAGCGAAGCGGCATAAAATTGTTTCTGTGCGAATGTCTGCCATGATGGAGGCTTTCTGAAGAGAGACGCATCAATCACTGTCCGTCAGACGGGAAGCTGAGATTAACGTCGACAGCTGAGGGTGACAAAAAGACGGAGAGCGGGGTTCCTCCGACCCACGCGGATCCGCCTGGTTCCTCCGACCCACGCGGATCCGCCTGGTTCCTCCGACCCACGCGGATCCGCCTGAAACAGGAGGATCTGCTCACATACAAGGAAACATGAAGTCACTCAGCAAGTTTTTAAAAAAAAAAAATTGTTATCTGATCATCAGACTGATGATAAATTGTTTTTTTGCACCAAACATTGGAGGTTTTCAATTAAACATATGTAGTATAAATACAGGGCCAGTGTTAGCGGTACCAACACTTTCTATGATTTGAGTTTGATTTATCAAATGTCTGACATTTAGATGTTTTTGTACAACATTGTGTTAGAAAATAAAAACATTTAACTATGAGAATAAAGTTCTAACAGGGCAAGAATAAAGTCGTAATATTATGAGAGTAAAATCATAATTTACAAGAATAAATTTGTATGCGATGGTTGTATCTGACTGAATGTATTTCTGTAGCACAATCTGTGAATTTGATCGTTCACAGATTGTAAAATACTAACAATAAAAACTATTATGATAAAGACTTAAAACTGAATAGAGCAAAAGTTGGTTTTAATGTGATTTTTTAAACAAAATAAATAAATGCCATCATTGATCCTGTTCTGCCAGCATGAAAAGAGAAAAGCATTTTGTTTTGGTTTGACAGCCTGTGTGTGTTTTTTAACCTTCCTCCGGTGTGAGGAAAAACACAGACGCTCCACATTTACACCTCCACCAAAAGCCCAGGAGCCGAGCAACTTCTCCCGAGAGTTTGTGTGAAATGTAGGTGAGGAAGGAGGAGGACAAGCTCTTAAAGCGAGCAGGGGACGGCGGCGGCGTCTCTGTGGCAAAGCTAAGTGCTGCCAACCGTAACCCGCGTCAGCTCGCTGTTTTACCTGGCTCACTGGCTTCGCCGCCGTCGCCGTCAGCAACGATCGACCGGCCTCCACCTGCGGGCAGCAGAACGGACACGTTTCAGTCGGACAGACTGGCAGCAGAAACTCGCCGTCCGAACACAAGTGGACAGGCGAGGCGGTGGATTCGCTGCACAACCTCAATAAAACCCAACATGACACAACGGAGCCACATTTTCAGCATTTTTGGATTAGAAATCATTTAAAAAGGAAAGTTTTATTAAAGATTCTTGACATATTTGTTCCTCCGTATCACTACTCAGCCCAGTAACAAAGTGAGTCTTTTTAAAGAATCTTTCCCTGAAGTGACCATGTCCTGATTATTCAATAATTATAGATAAGGACTAGTCAAGAAATCAATAATCATATATATTGAGACGTGATCAATATCAATGGATAATTCAACTGATAGAATAATTAATATTCAATATATAAAATATTCACTGAACTCTAAGCAACCTCTCACTGGTTGGTCGCTTTAACTAGCTCACTCACTCTTTGGTTACCCAGCAACTCACTCACTCTTTGGTTACCTAGCAACAGACTGCTCAGTAACTGGCGCAGCAGCAGTTTCAGGTTTCGCCTCCGAACCTCAAAACTGCTTAAAAATAAAAACAACAGCGTGGAGTGGACTCTGTTAGCCGCATATTGATCTGTTAGCATGACAGCCTGTCGCAATAAGAAATCAATCAGTCAATCACATGATAGATTAAAAGGGGCTCGGCCATTTTCATAATGATAGGAGCCATTATCTCGACTAGTTCTCAAAAAACTGCAACATTATTAAATGTAAAAGCTTTTTATCACAACCAACGTGTCGAGCAAACACTTCAATTTTATAAGAAAGAGTTGATTTTCTGCCTACAGCAGTGGTCATAATGTTCTGCCTGGACATCCAGTGCTGTTTTCTCCTGACCGGTTCACAAATGAACCACCACCAAGTCAAACATTCAACTTAAAGCTCATCGGCTTGGCAATCCGGCCGAGGCAGCCCTATCAGGCACCGCCGCACTAAAAATAGACATTTCATCGTTTCTCATTCATTATGCATTTCTAACAGGAAGTTCCTTAAAAATACAATAACGGCTCTCTGTTATTGCGGCTGATGCTGTAGTTTGACAGCGGGGGTCGCTCACAAGGTCATCCGCTGCACGTCAGAGTCACTCAGGTTCTACTAAGAGAGGAGAGTTTCTGCATGTTGGATGGAAACGTCGTCCATTAGGCTGCAGGGAGCCACCAAGCAGCTCCACTCATTAAATTAGGATTAAAAGTGTTAAGAAGAGCTTTTTATTCCCTCTGACTCTGGAGAAAAGGAGATTTAGCTCTGAGAGGCTTTGGCACAAGCAGCTGAAACTTCAGTCTCTGTTAATTAGAATATCATCAAATCCTTCATTTAAGTCACTTAAAAAAACAAAAATACTGCAGGTTACATGCAGGGCGCTTCATTTAAAGTGTTTATTGAAGACGGAGGCTTAAATCTAATGAAAACACAAAACTTAAGATAATTAGCACGGCGAGTCCATTTTTATAAAGTTACTCTGTTAAAAATTAAAAGCAATAAATTTATTTAATTAGTTTAAGAGAAAAATGGAGATTCATTTCTAAAAATCATCTTATTCATTTATAAATGTCACATTTTCAATGTAGATATTTAATTTGAAAGCTAAATATTTTACTCCAAGTTAATGTTTGGCTTCATTTAGCTTGCTAACTAAATATGTAGTAAATATGTATTTAGCTTCCAGCTGTTTGCTTTAGCTTGGAGCTAAAAACTTAGATTCAAGCTACATATTTAGGTCAGAAACTAAATATTCAGATCCAAAGTATATATTTACCTTCTGCAAACTACAAACTAATATTGGTAGTTTACAAATATTTAACATGTAAACTACAATCTATTTAGCTTGGATCTAAATATGTAGCTTGTAAATCAAATATTTAATTTGGAGCTAAATATTTATCCAAAAATACTAGATAGTAGTTATTGCTGACTCAGTATGGACTTTGTAAACTACATATTTAGTTAACTCAATATTGAACTTGCAAACCAAATATTTTGTTAGCAAACTAATTATTTTTTTCTGTTTTAATATTTAATTGCATTCATTTATTTTTGCTTAAGCTAAATGTTTAGTTAGCAATCTAAATATTTAACAAACTTGTATTTTTAAGTGAACCTGAATTTCCATCAATCAAATTTTATTTGTTTAGCAGCAAAGTGATAAATAAAAACACAAACATTATTGTTGTAATGTTCTAATAAACTGGATAAACAATAATAAACTAACAGAAATGTGTAAATCTTCCTCTCTGAGTCCAGAATGTTGGGATGTTTCACATGTTCAGCTGCTCATGTGAATCCAACATGTCGCTTTAAGCTTCAGGACTCCATGTCCTCAACGCGCGCGCGCTCACGCACCGTGGACCGGTCAGAGGTCACCTACCAACAAAGTCGTTCACTACATCCTTGACCAGATGTCCGACTATCGCGTAGGCCACCGCCACCACCACCAGCGCGGCCATCACCAGGTACAGCACCGCCTTGGGCAGCGGGATGGAGTCCCGGTTGGGCGTCCGGTAGTCGGTCAGCAGCAGGTCGTTCTCCGAGTAGGAGTACTGGAGGATGTGCTCCATCCCGGAGGTCTGGTTGGAGTTCGGCGGCGGGTTGCTTATGGCCCCGTCCGGCTGCAGAGACGTCACCACCGCGGCGGTCACCGCATCCGGTTTGTCCAGGTTCACCAAGCCGGTGGTTTTATTCACCAGAGGCAAAATCTTAGACAGGAAGAAGCTCCAGTCCTTTATGGCACTGGCGTTGCATAAAAACATGTTATCCTCCATGAGGAGATCCACTAAACCCAACAGCGCGAACAGGCGGAGGATTCGGTTCTGGTGACCCAACTGGTCTGAGCAGGAGACGGAACCGAGTCGGAAATGCGCCTGCAAAACGTTTTCCTACAGTCTGTGATGCGCGTCATGCAGCGGAGAGCGCGCCGCCTTTACGCGCAGACGGTTTCATCTCCAAAAGTGAAACCACAACAGATGAGGAAGCAGAAAACATCCAACCAGAAGAAAAGAGAAAACAAAGAGATGAAAACCAGACGACATGCTGCCGAGTCAGAAATGAAGCGCCCGAGGAGAGTCTCATCTATATGGTGAAGATACTGAAGAAAGGAGGGGAACGTTTCTGCCAAAAAGCTCATCAAGTTTTAGATCAATGAGAAATATCTGAGGGAAAAAAGAAAAGTTTCAAAATGGAAAAAAGTTACTTCAAAATTCAGAAAATTTGACATCAACCTCAGAAACATTCAAGAAAAAACTTGAAAACTACTTAAGAGTCAAAAAGTTCTAGAAAAATAAAACAAATTGTGAATTTAATTTGAGAATTTTTCTAGAAATAAAACTAATTTCTAACATGGAAAAGACAGAAAAAATGCAAATTTTGAATTTAATCTGGGAAAAGTTTAATCAAAAATGAATAATTCTGAGTTTCCAAAGTTTAAAAAGTTCTGGCAAAAAGTTGCCAGAAAAAACACAAAAAATTTTGAGATTAAATTCAAAGAAATATTTTTGAAAAAAAATAAAAAATTACGTTTCAAAAGTCTAAAAGTTGCAAGAAAAAAGTAACGTTTGAAAAGTTGAAAATCTGCTAAAAGAAGCAAAAATGTTGAGGTCAGTCTGATGTTTCAAGCTTTAGCTTTTTATCTGAATGATTATGACCAACCTGGCAATTTGTACGTTTTGGCCACATTTTTTTCTTCCACTCAACTTTTTTTTGGATGCAGCACTCAGTGAACTGTTTTGTTTTAGCAGCAATTACACACAGCAAAGGCTGATTGTGGCTACAATGTAAGAATCTTTGCTCTATTCAGATTTTCTCAAGAACAGATCAAATCTTCCACTGTGACTCGACTGTCAGCCTCCATCAATCAGTGGATTCAGATTTTCTAGGAAAATGTTTTAATTTAATTAAATTTCATAAAATTATTTTAATGAGATGTTATCTGGTGAATCCATTATAGGATAATTCATAACAACAAACTAAGTGTTTGTGGAAATGTAGATCATAGACAGACTTTTCATCTGAAATTTAAATCATTGCATGTTTAAAAAGACAATTATTTAGTTTTTGGACCCAGTAAATATTTAGTTTTTGGACCCAGTAAATATTTAGGTTTTGGACCCAGTAAATATTTAGTTTTTGGACCCAGTAAATATTTAGGTTTTGGACCCAGTAATTATTTAGTTTTTGGATCCAGTAATTATTTAGTTTTTGGACCCAGTAAATATTTAGATTTTGGATCCAATAAATATTTAGTTTTTGGATCCAGTAAATATTTAGTTTTTGGACCCAGTAATTATTTAGTTTTTGGATCTAGTAAATATCTAGTTTTTGGACCCAGTATTTATTTAGTTTTTGGACCCAGTATTTATTTAGATTTTGGACCCAGTATTTATTTAGTTTTTGGATCCAGTAAGTATTTAGTTTTTGGACCCAGTATTTATTTAGTTTTTGGACCCAGTAATTATTTAGTTTTTGGACCCAGTAATTATTT
>CAEGAD010096755.1:0-30602 GCA_903067055.1 Poeciliopsis paucimaculata | reverse complement strand
TATGTACATGATCTAAAATGAAAACCAAATTTATATGGAATACTAAAATGGGTTATTAAAATATTAAAATTTACTTTTACTTGATACATTTTTTTAAATGATTTATGGTTGTATTGTTTAACTGATATTAACGCACACAAGGCAGCTATTTTGAATTTTGATCTAGGATTTTAGATTGAATTGGCTCAACCTAGCAGACGGAAACATCTGGAATAATCCCACTTTGAATAACAGAGCATGGTGTGAATGTGACACATCTAATTTCTCAGTTGACTCATATTTAGTTATTTTTTTAATCTTAGTTCTTCTTGCATTTATGTGAATCCCACAGATGTTGTCTGGGTGGATGAATTTCCATCTCTATGAAAAATATCATATTTATTTTCCATCTTCTATTGGCAAAATACAATTAGTGTTATCTTATACATATCTAGGAGGTGTGTGACCAGTTATGTTACGCTATTGAGGTTTTACTTAGCAATTTCAAGTTTTTTTATTATTACTACATGTGTAACTGAGTAAACAGGGAAAAACCAATTTATAATAAAGACTAAAAAAGCTTTTTCATAACATTTTGAATTTTTTTTTCCTGATTAAGCTGCTTGATAAGCACAGGACAAATCATCTACAGGGAGAAAATCTTGCCATGAAAGCTTCTTCTTTACCTTCTGAGTGAAAATAGTCTGATGAGTAATAAATTAAAAAGCCAAACATGGTTTCTTCCTCTATTCTTATCCGCTGCAGATTGAGGCTGGATTGTTTTTCAGGCACCTGTTCAAAGCAGCTGAGTTCCTCTAACACACACGGAGCAGCTGGATTCATTTCCATAGCATGTAGGTGGAGGCAGCTCTTAGCAACTGGCTCCCTTTGGTCATTAGGTCCTCATGAATATGCAGCATGTTATAACCGCACTTTTCATTTGTTAACATGCAACATGGATGCCATGTGCTCGATAAAACATCTTTGACTTATAGTGGCTTGAAGAAGTATTAATAATCCTTGAACTTTTTCACATTTTGCTACCTCTCAGCTGGCTCTAGTTTTATGGGAGTTTTGTGCCTCCAAAAACACAAATGTAATAATGTTGCCAAAAACTGACAAATAATTAACAAATGGTTTTTAAATATAGGGCTAAGAACAAATGCAGGTTTTAGTTTTTCTTTTTCATTACATAACTGGATTAATGTTACAGAAAAAAAATATTTAAAATTTGTCTTTAGATCTATTTTTCTTATTAGGTGAGAGACTATGTACTCTTTTTTTTAATTTACATAATTTTCCACTAATAACATCAAATTGAAGAAAATGTAAGTATCGCCTTTAAATTCAGTTGAAATGCTTTATTTTCCCAGAGTGCCAATTCATTTGCAGCAGAATCTACATGATACACTCATAAAAATACCAAATAAAAATAGATGGTCTCTTATAGCTCCACCAGTGATCTTTGGTACAGACATTAAGAGTGACCATTGACCTCTTCTTACTTACCATGATAAGATTACCAAAGCACCACGACATTTCAAAACTCAAAACAGATTCAATGAGATAAAAACGAGACATTTGTAAAAGATATTGTTCAACATAAAAATCATTCAATTTCCTTAAAAAAAAAAAAAAGAAAAAAAAAATGGCATTCTTACAGACAGAATCAATGTTGGCCTCAAATGATAGCTTATTATCCAACACAGGGGCCTTACTATCTATGATGGCAATCCTTTGACAAATATTTTCTTTTTCTTTATTTTAAAACCTGAACATTATTATTATCATTATTATTATTATTATTTGTCTTTTCTGCGAGTAGTAACAGCCGATTGATGAAAGACTAAATATTTGCATTGCCTTTTTGCAAAATACTCTAATACGATTGATACTAAGAAAGAACCATCTCGTGCTAGTGCAAAAAATGTTTTCTCAAAAAATGTGTTTTATTTTAAGTGCTGTGTTTCCATTAAGATTTATTTTCAGAATATCAAATTGCGCGGTATTGAAATCAATGGAAACACTGTTTAAGCCATATTTACAAATGTACTAGTAAGATTCATGCAGCACTCTCATGTAAGGTGGTTTTAAAAAAATAGGTTGGTAAGGTTTTATTGTTTTATTAAAAGGAGGTTTAGAAACAAGAGTGTTTTGGGTATTTTCTTGCTAATTATGTTCCTTCCTTTTTGTTCTGATCTTCTGTCCCAGAGTAAACCAGTAAGCCTCAGCATTTGGGCTGGTAATTGCTCAAGAGGTTCAGTAAAACCCTTTGAACATGGGAAAAAGCACACATCTGGTTAAGATGGATGAATAAACTCCCACTGCTTTGGTCCGTCCTTATTCACTGCTTAGCTTTAGTGTCTTTTACCTGCTCTGTGGCTTACAGGATCTTTGCCTCTTTCGTTTTTATCTGTTTGTTCCTCTCTTCTTCTTTCCTTTCTTCATTGATTAGCCAAGCACTTTCTTTTATTCTGGGCTTTAACAAGCAGCTCTTAGTTCAGGGTTAGAGAAATAAAAGGCGGCCTGCTGCTGTCACAGCTCTAAGCTTGTCCCCAGAGGGATACCGTAGGTCTTCCATAATGACTGTGCTGGAGATGCAGGGTCCTTGGAGTCCTCTTTAAATCATTGCTGTCGTACTTATCTTTTACCTCTGTCTCTCACTCCTTCCTCCTCACCCTCCCTGCGCTCTCTGCTGTGGTAATTACAACACCAGTTTAAGGAAGGAGTGGGGGAGGAAAAAAAAAACTCTCCCTGAACCAGTCAGTTGACCCCTGATCTCAAAACAATTACACTCTATTGTTCTTCTGTTTGTGCTCTGCAGTAGAGGTTATTGCTGTGTTTATATGTGAGTTTGAGAATTCCCGTCTGTTGTGATTTTGTTGTATCACTGTTCATCCTTACTGCATTTTCTCAGGCGGGTAGTTGTGTGGGTATTTCACACCCGGCTCTTATTCTGCCTTTCTCCGATTATAATAATGAACTCTCCATTTAATAGCTGTGCATGCTTTTGCCTCAACTGAACTTCTATAATGTCTTTAAAGTAATTTTCAATGATAAATTACCAATCTGAAATGAAACACATTAGGTAACTTGTGGCTTTAACCGGCTCTTCAACAGACAACTCCAACCAACTTCGCAGCTTTTAGTTACTTAAAGGGCATTAGCGTGAAGTGCATTATTTTTTCTTTGGGTTTTTCTTTTCAATAAAGTTCTTGGTGTGCTTCTTTTGATTTGTTTACCTCAATCTAAAAGGCTGTGTGGGTTTTTTTTTTTATTTTTCATAGTATCATATTATAACACAGTCAGGTAATTATGTTACCTCCACTTGCTATTTAAATGCTGCATATATGTTAAATATGACTAAAAAGACAATGGAGGTTGTAATTTAAGACCTTGAAATTGGGGGTCTGTCTCTTTAAAAACGCTTGCTCTTTCTGAAGCTCCTCTTTCAGGAATTCATCACAGCATGGCTCCTCTATTAACCCTTTAACATTTTACCAGTGTTTCACTGAGAAGTATTAGCTTGGTAATTGCTTCTGGCTAGTCTGAAGGAGCTGAATGGGTGAATCATGAGGACGGCTGCTCTGTGAGGCAGATGCTTGGAAAGTGCAGCTCCTCCTCAGCATGATGTAAAGCTCAATAAAGCACTGACCCTTTCAAATGGTTCCACTGTTGTAGTTTCCAGCACACAGTGATAATGCCGATGTGCAAAGTGGGTCTCCGTTTTCACTCTGTTTCAGTTTTTTTTTCTTTTAGAATATTTTGATTTTTTTTTTTTTCAAAACTCTGTGTATGTTTAAAACCCAGGAAAAATCTCAGTTTTTCTAGATGTCTAGATTATTGTAAACAGGGCCTCTGACTGGATATGTTTAAATGTCCCTATCCAGATTGAAAATACTACTTCAGAAACTTGTAATTTACCAACAAAGGAATAGGCTGAAGCCAGAGCCAGTTTGTTTTCCCACCCTGTGAGTGTAACTATGCTTTCAAGGTGGAGTGGAGTGGCTCTGAATCAACCTCATTAAATAAAGACACACTGTATCCTATTCTCTGGTGAACCTTAGCAGAAACATGTCATTTTTGATCAGATTACTCATTAATAACACACTATTAATGTTGTTTTTATCTGTACTTGTGATAAACATGCAGGTAAAGGTCTGAGTTTGTTTTCGTGTTTGTGGCTCTGCAGTGGTGAAGCGAAAGGGGCGTGGCCTAAACAGCGTATTGATTACAGCTGCGCTTAACGACTGCAGCTGCTATAATTTGAAATGATGGATTTTGGCTGGGGTTTCTGTTCCACTGAAAAATGTTTAGAAGAGGGGAAAAAAAACAAAATTTGAAAATTGCTTTGTTCCATGCTCTGACGTTAATTTCCTTTAACTATACTGAACGTGTTTGTTTTTTATTGAATGACAGTTTATAATGTTTGAGTTTTACCTTGCAAGAGCTCATCATACCTCCGTACACTTTCAGGGTGGAATGATGGAAATTGCTGCATTGGAGGCCTGGATGCACAGCCAGCCTCTTTTTTCCTAGTATTAATGCAGGGTCTCTGTGGACCAGAATCAGCTTTTCTGCAGCTTTTTCACTGTCAAGCCATTTTACCTGCTGAACAAATGCTGGCGAACCTCTTAAGCCCGCTCTGCCTCATTCTTTTCCTCTCCTCCCTTTACAAGGAGTCACAGAGGAATCACCAAAGAGAAAGAAGTGTTGGATTGTTAAGGTTAATTGTAAATGTTTCACCATGTTAAACATACTTTAAACCCACTGCTTCACATTGTGAAGTCGGTTATTAGTAAATGTGTTGACTTTAGGATTTCTGGGAATGTGTAAATTAGAAATAAACACTGAAAAGCATCTTGACTATAAAGTAAAATAACATTTTACTAGTTAAGTGTATTAACTGTATTTCCTTTCTCTCTTGTCTCCAATAGATCGCTTTCTCCCAGCACAACAGCATCATGGACCTGGTGCAGTTCTTCGTTACCTTCTTCAGGTAAGACTTGTTATGTGGGCATCAGAACCTCTGCAGAGCATCCAGCATCACCTTGCTGAACTATGCTGCTCAGCGGTTCAGGTCCCAGAGGCTTGCAGAGTGTTGGGGGGGGGATGACCTGAGCCCACAGAGTTACAGCTGCCTCAGGCAAGATAGGAAAAACCCTCAGTTGTGTTGGTGGAGTCCACTTCTGCTCAATGGCAGCAAGATATGAATGAGATGATGGGAGAGAATGACAATATGGAGCTGAATAAAACGTGGCTGGGTTGAGTCTGAACAGAATCAGGACTTTGGATCTAATACTGAGCTGTTGATTAAAGTACACCAGGTGATGTGTGTATGACGATGCGTCAGTTTAACAAGTTCAAGTTTCAAAATTGACACTATGTATCCTTTACCAAAACATTTTATATTACCCTGTAGTAGAATGTCAGGTTGTAAAACAGTGAGCACACCATTTTAAAGTTTGTAAAATAAATATTCAGGTCCATACTAGAGGTTGCACAACATCATATTTTTTAAAGTTGTGTCCACAACAACTAGTCGCTGTAACGTCATATAAACCGGAGAAAATGCTTCACAGCAACTTTCAGGGTTTTATAGCTACAGTCACAGCAAATATTGACAAAAGATAACTGAGACAGACGTCTGTTATGCAGAGTGATCTCAGATATCAGACTTGATCTTAGACTTCTTTGGCAGCAGTTGAGCAGAGCGGTGATTTTCTGTCACTGTGGTCCAAAAAGTTGCACAAAGTTGAGTCTGACTTTTTTCAACACCACCTGGTCCTGATCATCAGGTATAATCTCATCTGGACAGCTGCATGTAGGAAACACAATGTTTCATTGACCACAGTTGTGCATGTTGGAACATCATAAACTAAACTTATTCTAAATCGATCTCGTTTGATTCCAGTTAAATTGAGTTCACCCGCCTGCAGCTCCTCTTCCTCAAGGAGCATCAGGCTGCTCCAGTGACTCCCAACAGCTGATCTCTGATTTTACTGGATGAAGCAACATGCTGACAGCGGCGGGGTTAGACTCTGTCACATGCTCACAATGCAGCTTGATGTTAAAGATGTTGTCAGTGTTTCTATAAGAGAGTAAAGTCACCAGGTTAGAAGCTGCAAGGCACACCTTCATGTGTCCCCTCATGTGATACAATGTTTGATCCATTTGTTGGATGAAAAGGAACCAAAATGTATGAATATTCACACATTATTATGGTTGCTTTGACTGATTTTGCAGGACCTCTGAAATTACTTACACATTGTTTATACAATTGAAACTATCTTGACAAAGTCATTCAACTTTTTGTCTCTAAATCTTTTTGGTGGCACCAAAGCTGAGTTGTGGCACCATCTATGTTCTGCATCAATTTTTATTTATTTTTTTTTTAGCATGAGCTGAATTTTTAGATCATAGAGCATATTTGCTTCCAACAGCATACGTTCACAAGCCAGTGAAGGACAACTGAGATCTTCAGTCTGTAGATCAAGTTAAAATGAACAGAAACATAAAAGGTGCAACATTATTTGAAGTTAAGGAGAAAAAAAATGGCTTTCCTCTGCCTTCACCAGCTAAATAGAAATAAGTAATACAACAAAAGCACTAATCCAGATGCATCTAAAACTTAAGGTAAAAAAAATGTCATGCTTAGAGTTCAAAATGCCTATATGGAGGAATGTTTGAGTAATGCATTTCCTCTCACATAAAGAAGGACAATGTCATCTGCAAAGAAAGAAATCTAGGAGAAGTAAATGTTGGGTTCTTACTTTCTGCTTGGTTCAAAATTTAATAAAGAATATAAAGGGTCTGTCTTAGTGAAGAATAAAAACTTCTGGCATTTCACAAGTCAAACTCTGTTTGCATAGATATAAAAAGTGGCTCATGTTCTTGGTATCCACTACTATTAGAGCATTAAAGCAGCAAGTCAGCAGCCTGTACAGAGTACCTGAATGAAGTCTTAATTGAATAAACACAGTTTGACAGAATTCAAATCATTCTTCCTAAAAGCAAAACATAAGTGCCAATCCCTTCATATGACACAATGTTTTATCAGGGAAGCTAAGGAATGCAACGCATCAATGATTAAATTGTGGCTCTGTGACACAATTTAATTTGTGAGGTTAGAGTCCAATTCAAAGCAGCATTTCCACAAAGCGTCATTATTACTTTTGAGACTCACTGGTGTTTGAGCTCACAGCCATGCAGACTGACACCGGCTCTAATGAGAAATTTTATTTGGGAAAGAAGTCTTCAGGTGAAATCCTGTCACTCAGCCGGAACGCCGGACAAAGTCTCTGCATATACGTGTGTGTGGATGTGTTTGCCCATCCGCATCCTGCTCGCTGTCTACATGGCTAACTGTCTGTCACGGTGCAGCCATAGGAATATGAGTGAGTCATTTTATCGTCCAGAGATCTGCTTCCAGACATCCGTGACCTTTAGGCCTGCATACTGGGGGCGAGTGATGTCATCAGTATGGGACAGCTTTGCCGTTTGCCAGGAAAGTTTGGTGTGTGTATGAGTCACTTCCCTGTTTGAGTTTTCTCTTCAACGCTGCACCAGAGTCCCAGTAAGAAAAAGTTAAGCTCTCTGACTTCTGGTCTTTTCTTAGTTTAGTTTTAGTCACTGCTCTTTTTTATAATTTTATATGGATTTATTTGTTTTAATTAGATGTCCTGAAATTGACTATATACATAGTCATTTGCTGCCATTTTACCACTAGTGTTACAGGCAGTACAGTGACAATGACTGTGATCTCCATTTTGTATGTAAATATTTAAAAAATAATTTATTTTTTTGTGATGCATCACCTTCCTAAAATAAAGGACTGTGATTTTTTAAATTTTTCTTTGCCAAAATTAACTTGGTTTTAAAAAATAAATAATAATTCTTTAATTGTCTTTAAAAAAAAAAACCAAAAAAAAAAAACAGTTTCTTTTACCTTAAGGATAAGCTGCTCATTTAGACATGTTTGCTGTCATTTTTAAGCTGCTCTGACATTGGTGTTCCTCTGTAATAACTTCCTGATCATCACAGTGATTAGATAAGGGTTAAAGTCAGGGATTGGTTTTAATTGGATTACTGGATGTGTGAAGCATCAATTAAAGGGTGTTTATCATGAGTCCTACTCTGCCCACATGAGAAATTCAGTGAACATATATGTTGCCTAATTGGTATCCGAAGATTTCCCGACTTTGGGTAGAAGCTAAATGTTGACAGGTTGTGTACTTTTGAAGGGAAGCCGGTGAATCCTTGGACTCTGGTCGACTTGCCTCTCAGTTGGGAAAAAGAAAAGCTGATTGCTAATCAGACGAGTGAGGACTGCAAGTAATTGGACAGAGCTGAACTGCAGTGTCACCAATTAGCATTCGGGCCATGGAGAAGAAAGACAAATGCAATGGTAATATGCATGGAGAATGTTTAGGGGAGGATAAAACATACAGTAAGGGGAGGAGAGTTCACAAAACTTTAGGACAGGAAACATGACTTGGAAACACACAGGCCCATTTCTACAAGACATTTCTAAATTAAACTGTTACTGCAGCTCAGCACTTAACTCCATTTATCTTCTTTAAATGTTGCCATCGTACAGGAAGGCTCTAAATTGTACTGTAAAAGTTTCTTGTACTTCAGGAGGTAAAGCTCTCATAGAATGCTGCTATTTTTGCAGAACATTTGCTTAAACAGGATTTGTGTATTGGAGGGAGGAAGGGAGACGCATAATTGCTCCATAATTAAACTACTTGATGGTTTTATAACAGAAGCAAAGAGATTAAGCAACTAAAACTACTACTAGTAGTTTCTGTTGACCAGAACTATCCACATTAAGAACACTGACGGCATTAATATTAAGGAGCTATGACAGTGGCTGTCCTGAATTCTTGAACGTAATAAATCTGTTTTTTCTTGTCTTTATAAATTGATTTTTTTTTTTAAAGGTTCTCACTATCCTTTTTTATTTGATCAAATATGCTTGTTTTGTCATCTCCTGCTTTTTGGCCTACTCTGTTGTGTCAATCAGAAGCGGTATGTCAGGCCACTAACTCACTAAAGTCAATTACTGAATGGGAAGAATATCTCATTCTGTGCCTTTTTTTCAGGAAGTTATTTCTACGTCCACAAAACATTTTATTAGCGCTAACAATGTTAATATTTCTATACTTTTCAGAGTTGCATTTTTTGAATTATTTCACTTTGAAAAGCAAAAGTATGGTACTTTGAAAATATCGGTACCTATGGAGACCATTAGATGCAGAACATAATGGATTTGATCACCCTGGATTCGACTTAGGGTGATTAGCCCAGTTCAGTCAAACTCTGGTTCATTTGTCTCTGAAGTCATTTGGGACCAAAAACGTGAACAGTGGTTCGTCTACAAATCTCCGCCTCGGTTCAGTTGAATTGAACTCTGGTTCAGTTTGATTGCATATGTGAACAGCAAGTGGACTGGAGACCACTCCAAAAGCAGGAAGCGAACTACAATGCAGGGCATTCTGGGTAAATACAACCAAAACAAATGCAAGAGTTTAGCGGTAATGAGAGAAATGACTCTTTGTCTTTTCTCAAAGACAAAAGAAAAATCCTACATCAAAATCTGACACTACTCCATTGTTATTTACATTTTGTGAAGAAGGAAGTTGCACTCATATCTTCTTCAGGGGGTTTTGTGTCATTTCCTTCAGTGGTTCTTGGTGCAGTGCCACCACAGGCGAGGTAGGGAATATCTTTTTCAAATGATTTGGTTCATTTTATACAGTGCAGTGTGAAAGCAAACAACACCAAGTAAAAATGTAACAAATGTAATTTTGGTCCCCAATTGAATGTACCGAACCATCAGGTGTGAAAACAGCCTTAAAGCTTCCAAACTGAGGTAACTGTCAGGCCCAGACAAGACTGTTGTACATGGGATACAGATTCTGTAATGTTTATATGAAAACAGTGAAGAAAGAAGGTCACGTTTAAATTTGAACCCAACACACCCTTCCTACTTCATACAAAACTAGGCTAGATATTTGACAAAATTAGTGAAATCAATTTTAATTAAATCCTTCACATCAGGATAACAATTCCAATTTAGTGCAGTGGCTTTTTGTGCTGCAAAAATTCCCCAGATGTTTTCCACTTGTTAAAGAAAGTTTTACTTCTTAGCAAAGCTTGCAAGGTAAATCATTAGGAGTTCAGATATGCAGAAAAAATTCCTCTGTTGCCACCTTAATTTGGGACTTTTACCGGCAGAGCAGAACATGGTTAAACAGAAATATGTTTTGCTTCCCACAGTTAGAAGCCTCACCTCAGTCTGTTTCTGCAGTCAGAGTTGATTTGCTACCTATGCAGATAGAAAGCTGTTTCTGATCATAGGCTACTTGAGGCCGATGTTCAACAAATAGCTTATTGAGTTTAGCCTGCCTGCTGGCATTAAGCTGCTTCATGGTGCCCTCCTTCATATCTGTTTATGTCTGTCACAGGAAGCAGTTACTGTTTTCTGTAGTTGTTAGCTGAAGGCAAGTTGCATCAATTAAGAGCAGACAGACAAACTGCACTCTGAAACACAAGTCTGAATATTACTTAATTGAGTTAATGTAACATTTTTACACATAAAGTTTGCATTTATTTCAAAGCCCTCTACCTGGTTATAAAACATTTGTAAAAAATTTATGTACGTAATGTTTTTATTTACAACTAAATTAACCATCTAAGCCAATGAATCAACTGTCTAAATGTAACTAAAAATAACGTTATGTGAATCAGATTGAAAACATGGGTAGGATGTACTAAAAGAAATAATTGACAACATTTGTAGCATATAACTCACCAATGACTTACTAAAAAAGTGTTTAACACTTAAACAAGTGTTTTTATTACTTAATTTACTACATTTGACAATATTCAGCTTAAAAACAACAATATAAGCAGTATCTCACAGAACATGAAAAAATGTATATTTGTGCATTCTTACAGAAAACTACATTTCTTTCTGTTAAATGGGGTAATGTCTGATGTGCAAATGCTAACAAGGCTAATTAAATTAAATTCATTCTACGATAGTTCTGTAGATAGAAGAGAATACTTCATGCTCACGTGTAGCTTCTAGTCAAGAGATTTCCAAGAAATGTTTAATTTGTTTTAAATTACTTACCTCATGCCAGGTAGAAACTTCTTCTGTTGCCTGCTGTAGCCTTTAGCAACCTGCTGTAGCCATTAGCAACTACAGCTGCTGCTTCAGATTGGTCCAACAGTAATGATGTCACATGGCCAATTTTCTTACTTTTTTAAGTTATAGGCTCTGAAATAAAATTGTGTTGGTTTCTATAGTTATTGTACTTCCTAAAACTAGTTGCTTACTACTTAATGTGGATGTTGTGCTTCAACATTCTCTGTTTGTTTAACCGGCCTGACTGCTCTTGCTTGTAGGTGAACAACCTTAGAAACTGTGACTGTAAGGTGGTTCAGCTGAATGTTAACAAACCCACTGGATTTTCTTCATTTTATTTCCATTCTCCTCCCTAATGCCTCTGTAATGAAAACAATTAGCCACTCTGCTCCATTGGTTTGATGTCCTAAGCTCAAGTCTTATAACTCCATAATGGAGAGCTGAGGTAAGACAGTGGTGAATAATCAACCTGATTGGGTTTAAATCCTGCCCACTGGAAGGTAGTCAGAAAGTCGAGATAGAGGATTGTTGCAGTGGATTCTTTTTAAATCTTTAATTGTTCTAGGAATAATCCATATAACAGGTGCCTATGTTAAGCCTAGTGTCTGTTGCCAAATAAGAGACTATGTTGCCATATACTGGAAGAATTGCTCTTTAATATTTTATTTGATCAATATTGCTTTTGAGCAATCCAAAAGAAAAAAAAATGCAGACAATGTTAAGAGCTTCTCAGACAACATGCCATAAACAAATGCATAAACATTAATGTAATCTATTACAATACGTGCATACCCTGTTATACTCCTGCATTCATCTGTTGTCATGTCGTTGATAAAATATTTGGATATATCCAATAAACAACTGATATTTCCAACTGACATTATACATTTGTATAATTGCATTTATTAATATTTATTTGTTAGCCTACTTATATATGGTAGCATTAGCATTTAGTTAATGCTGGCTAAAAATACAACTATATCAATGTTTCAGCTAAATGCTGACTTTTGCAATTAATTAATACTAACGTCAGCATTTAGCTGAAACATTAATATAGTTGTTTGTCTTATTAGTATGTAACTGCTAATGTTATCATAAACTTGCTAACATAGCGGATAGTGTTAATGTGACATGTTAAAACCCATGTTCCTTCAATAAAAGTGAGTAGTTAGCACTGTTGTCTTGGAAGCTAATGCAGACACTCATGAACCAACGCTCTGTCACAGTCTTATTCAGCAATGCTCCACATGCTCTCCTCATGTGTCAGAGTACACCACCACGTCAACCATGTAGACTGCACAAGCAGCCACTCAATGAACAGAGCGGTCACCAACCTCTCTGTCACTTTACTGTGTCGCACCGTAGCTGTTTCAGAACCTGACTGAACAAATGTGATGAACAGTTTGTTCCTTGGCCAGACTGCATTACTTTAGAGATGCTGAACACCAAAAAGAACCGAGTAAGAGCATGTGCAACTGACCTAGCAGTTATTGTGCATAATGAATAAGCTGCTGGATAACGTGTAGTTTGACACATCACAGTGAGCAGATATGATGACCCAGCCTTTGAGCGAGATAATGGGCCCATGGAGTCTATCATTAAATGCTCAAATGGCTCAGATGCTGCAATAATTGGACTTAAAGGGAACGGATTCAAAATCTGATTGGGCTTGGAAATGAGCTGATGCAGCCAGATACATTGTCTCAGAACTTGGTCATATGTTTTCCGTACACCAGAATGGCCAGACTCATCATGAGTAAGGTTTAATACGGTGGAGCAAAGCTTACTGGGAAGCACTATTTGAAACACTGACTCACCCACAATGTCAGCATGTGGTGACCATTTCCTCACCACCGAGTCTTGGTGAGGAACTGTCCACAGGGACAGTCCATCATTTTCCTCAGCAGGTGCACTTGATTGAAGAGATTCTTTGGAGAAACATCAGCTTGTTGTTCCGCCACAAACTCAATGCGAAACAGAGAAATAAGAAAACTGGAGAAAAGCAGGTTCATTTTTTTTGGACATTTCTTCTCTATCCCACTCTGAGCATGCTCCATGGCCCGAGTAACTGCGCATGCATGTCTGGGAATTTCCTGTTATTCTCATCAGTCTGAGAAACGACCCGCTCAACCATCTCCGACTTAACCAGCCCATCCCATGGCACAGTGTCCGCCCAGATATGCATTCCAGCTAAACCAGTACCACAAATCGCAGAGACTCCATCAATTGGCAAAGCAGGGCACACAGCTCACTGTGCATCACCAGTAAATAGTTCACACTCAAGAGGCACTTTAGGTAATGGAACAAACATCATGTTTAATACCATTCCCAGAATGGGAACACAGGCACCTGTTTCAGACTCACCCGAGAATCAACTCTAAGAAAAGAGTCGAACGCCCCAGTGCCCAGTGAATCTTAATTCAAACCTTTTGCTCACTGTTGGCCTCATGAATAAAAGGCAGATATGAGACACCTGCTTGAGAAGACTGAACGTCCTTCATGTCCTTTAAAGGCCAAACCAACTCCTTTAGGAGCAGTCTGAAATGTTTTTATTTCAACCCTGCGCTGACAACTACCTTGTTAGTATGTTTTAATCTTTTAACATTATAGTCTTGAAGGATTTTTATTTGGATTTCCCGAGCTCAACCCTTTTCCTTTTTACTTTATGATACATTCAAGAACAGAAAAGGAAAACTTATTGTACATTCAGTCAGTTCACTTTCACTTCAGTTTCTTCAGCAATTTTCTTCTTTGGTTTCAGCTTCTGCTATCGAGCATACTCCTGAAACATTTCTTCAAAATGGTTTTGAAGATTTTAGCTTCAGCTTACTGATTTCAATTGGAATGCCAGTCAAATTGTAACTTATAATAGGAGTTGTAAGTCCTGCCATGAAGGGAAACTATGGCAGGACTCTTGAACGGCTGCTGCTGGAGGTTTTCCTCAGTCACAGTCAGTGTGTTGTCTTTGTCACCAGAGGGAGATTTCCTGGTTCTCTGAGGTTGACCACAGACTGAACAAGCCCCAGCTGCTGCCTCTCTTGGCGCACTGACTCTGAGAAAATGTCATGCTCATTACAGATCTAGTACCCTTAACAAAGCTGTCATCTCCATTCTGAGATGTCGGAGGAAGCATGCGCACAGCAACTGATACTACTTCCTTCAATTGGATGAAGAGGAGAATTGTCCCAGAGCTGCTGCTCTCAGCAGTTTCTTAAGCATTTTCTGTTGTTAGGACTTTGGGTGTGCTTGTTTTGAGTTTTTTTCAGAAGTTGTGGTGTGAGAAACACTCTTTGTTTGGCACAATAACTTAGCCCTCTGGACATTGAACTTTAAAACAGCGTGTGTGTGTGTGTGTGTGGGTGTGTGCGCGTGTGTGTGGGTGTGTGAACAGCAAGGCTTGTTCTTTGTTGGAGTGCATCATGTTGCTGGTTGACCTCTCGCTGCTCTTTGTTGTCCTGTAAACTCCCTAACTGCCTGCAGTCACTGCGGTTTTGTGTATCGCTCAGATTTCTGGAGAATTTTTCTCCTCTTGTTCAAATTTGCTGGAGTTGGTGGCTAAATAACTGAACATGCCGCTTTGCCACGATACATTTCTCTGTATTGTTTTTCTGCTGCAGTAAAGGCTGCTAAAAGCAGGAAACACATGAGGTTTGAAAATTTGTCATTTGCGGAGTACAGTTATATAATGCCACTTAAATAGCATAATGACATTTCCAAAAGAAGAAAAATGATAATGCAAGCAACAGCATTTTAGTTTTCATGGTATTTAGTTTGCAACATTTTACAGAAACAAGCTCCACATGTCCAATATTCAAAACATACATTACACATTTTTTTGGGGTTAAATAATTAGATACAAGTATAAAGAAGTTTCTTCTATAACTAAATGATATTCATGCAAAATCCAAATTTTGAGACTTCAGTTTTCCTTTTTGTCTTTGACTCTTTGTGTTAACACACATCTCACAACTCTGTACAAAAATTAAAAAAAATGAATCACAATGTCACAGCCCAAACATTTTGTCACGGTTGTAATAATGAAGCAGTTCATCTCTGTTGGGTCATTAATCCTCCTTTTGCTGTTCATTTCTTTAACATTTGGTCTGATTTTTAATTTACATGTGACTTTTAATTTTGACACAATAATTTATTTTATGTGGACTCTCATGCGTCCACAGTTATGAATTGGGTACAATTTATTTGTCTTTGAAGTGCTTCTCTGATAAAAGTTATACTCTTGATAATGTTATCAAGGCACATTTGTTTTTGAAAGGTATTTAAAAATAAATACCTTTTATTTATTTTTACAAAAAAATGTTTGTGAATTTCACATATTCTTGAGCTAAAACATTTTCTGAAAAGTTTTATTTTGTCCTTCATAAAGATCTTATTGGGATACCTCTTACTACCCGATTCTACGCTGCAAAAGAAGTTTTACTTTTTATTATTTTCATGTACACATAAATCAATCTGAGTAACTATAGCAACCAAAAATGATTTAACTAATTGCACCGTTCTCCTCTCTCCAGCTGTTTCCTGTCGTTGCTGCTGGTTGCCGCTGTGGTTTGGAAAATCAAGCAGACCTGTTGGGCTTCCCGGCGTAGAGAGGTAGGTCACGCCCATTCCTGTGTGTTACCAGTCTGAGTTGGATTCTCGAGCTGCGTGTATGCTTGTGGGGGGGTGCGTGCGCGTGTGTTTGATGCAGCTGATACACTGATCCATTACTCTGCCCGCAATTTGTGAAGGGTGCGTTAATGTCACGAGTTCCCAAAAAAGGGAAAAGAAATGTCTGCCTAATAAGCATCGCTATGACAGTAAACAAGGCCATTCCCCTTAATTAGTGCTCCTCATGAACCAATTAACTCAGATGAAGCGATGCTAAACGAAGTGGAATGGAGTGATATATTACTTAAAGCATCAACAGATGCTGCATCGCTTCAGATTTAATCTTGACCCTCCCAGGCATGCAGACATTCACACACACACGCAGGCAGAGACACACGCACACTCCCAGATGCAAAGGAACACAAACAGTGAAATTTCCCCCCAAATCAATTAATCAGCATCATTTTTGTTTCAGCATATTTAATTATCATTCACAATTGATGGTTTGTTTCTAAATATATGACGCTATTTTTGTTTTTCTAATTAATCGTTAAAGAACAATTGTTTGTAATTCATTGACTTTTTCCCAACTTACCCCATACATAGCACTGACTGTTGCCACTTGTGTACTGACAACTGAAACTTTATGTTTATTAAATAACCTGTCATTTTGCATTCAATCTTTATGTTTATTACTGGAGCAAAGTAAGTTTATTGATGTTGTCCCACTCGTGTAGGAAATAGTTCAAAGTGCTTAATAGGAAAATAAATGACAAAAAAATAAAATAAATCAAAAGTGCATTTAAGTTCTCGTATTATGTGATATTCCCATAAAAGCTTTATGGGAATATGATTTAAACTGATTTAAACATGGCTGAATCTCCTCTGATTCCAATCAGAGAAGAACATCAGTTTTCTGTATTCTACTGAAGAAAGTTGCTTAATGTTGTGCATTGATTTGACTATCAAATCAAATGAAATCCATCAGATTCAAACCATAGTGGATATTTATTGTGACCTAGCACACAATAAATATCTTGTGTGTTACATAACACGTAAGGTCTGTCATTCACTAAACACACCTGCATAGGTGAAAATGAAAAATGCTTGTATAAATAAAGTGCTTGACTTGGAACAAAAAATACTGAAGGAAAAGCTGGAAGTTCCATTTTTCTGTTTGACATTTTGACTCAAGCAACTCAAACATTATGAAGTTAAATCTCAACAACTGAAGATTTTTAGGAAATATTAACTCTCGTGAACTCTTCCTTGTCCTACCAGAATGTAAAACCTGGGTCAAATGGAGTGCTACTAACATGAGGAGCTACTGTTTATGAACATGAGGCACACAATTCCAGACTTTTCTGTCTTTGCTGTAGTTTTCTTGTTTTTCGGACGCTGCCATTTGTCCTTTTTTCTATCTCACCCATTGGGAGATATTTGTTACTCTTTGTTTTTCACTATTTTTTACTTTTTATTAGTAACTTCTGTCACCTATTTAATCTTAATAATGCTATTTTGTGACAACAATAATGGTGACATTAAGAACTACTTGATACTACTTTTTTAAAATGCGTCTTTAGGACACCAGTCACATAAGAAAATAGAATTTTTATCGCTAAACTGCGGATCATATTTTTATATTTGTTGAGATTTATCAACGCCCTCATTGAACAAACTTTGTCAAAGACTAACAACCCAGACAATATGGACATCATTAATTGGAATTTATTGTGACAATAAATCAAAATTCTTATCATAAGAAATTCATCACGACCAATAACGTGATGTTTCCTGCCCCCCCCCCCCATTAGTGGCGCAAGTGGCTTGTATTTTACAGTAGGCAGACAGGAAGGAGGGTGAGGAGAGAGGGGAAGACATGTGGCAGGGGTCGCCGGGACTGGGAGTTGAGCCCGCAATGTCTGCTTTGAGGACTAGGGCCTCCAAACGTGGGGCGTGCTAACCCCCTGCACCACCACAGCACGCCCCATGTTTCCTGTTGTGTCCCCAGTTTCCCCTCTACTCTGTTGTTTGTTTCCTGAAACTGCTGCTGCATGAGTTACACAATATGTAACTCATATTGTGTAACTCATGAGTTACACAATATGAGTTACATATTGCTCTCAGGTTTATTGCAACCTGAGAGCAATAAATGCTCTCAGGTTGTTGCTAGGTTGTTGGTTACCTAGCAACAACCTGAGTGAGTTAGTGGATTCTGCCCACTTTGCTTAGCTAGCCCTGGGAGGTTGAGCAGCGAAAGCTTGTCCTGTGACTACATCCCCCAGAATGCTGTGCGTTTCTGGATCAGAGTTCAAGGAAATTATTTAAAATTCCATCAAATGTGTTATCTATTGATATCGATCATGTCTATCGTGATATATATTGTTATTGATTTATTGCCTAGCCCTCCCCTCAACATAATTTACTTACACCTAGTTTGCAGTTCACTTTATTCTTCTAAAACTTTCCATTGTAAATAACCCAGGAATGACAGTAAATACTCCAAACAGCTGGCTTAAATGGGGTGTTATGCTAAATAATCGCTGAGAAGATTCTTACTGTATTGTAAACATATTGACTTCTCCAAAAAATGTCTTTTTTTCCTCTTCTTGTCCACTTTGTCTGCTCCAGGTGTGTTATTTCCAGAACAGTGACTGATACCTGACTCAGATGTGTGTTTAGCTATCTGTGAGTGGCCATCATGCTGTTTGTTTAGCCTGTTTTCTTCACTCAGTAGCCGTGTTCTGCTTGTTGGCTGGCTGCTCGACACTCGGCTACATTATTTATGAGCGCCGCTCTCACATCACAGCAGAGCCGCAGTGCTGCTTTTACTGCACCGTCGGTTTGTTTACATCTAAGCCCTACTTCTTCATTTTTCTGTGTTCTCTCTGAGTCACATTCATTCGTCCATTTCAAAAACATCTTCAACGGCTAATATGCAGAGACTTTAAAAGCTGACCGTTTAGGCTCCATGTTTCTAATATCTGCAGATAAATCTGAAATGAAATCATCTACGTTTTAACTGCCTGATTAATTCTTCTCATTCGGTAAAGAGGAAGCAAATTGAGAGCACTCAGAATGTAATACGTGATTTGGAAGCTCAGATTTTGATGAGTAATGATTCTGAGCCCAACTTGGCCAGAAACATGAAGTATTCAAAATTATTCTTCTCTCATTTCAGTCACTCAACCATTTCTTCATAGAAACTCTGTAACAGAAGTACAGAATTTCTAACACAGGTCTTTGCCTTATTTACGTCGGATATCAAACCTCTCCTTACTTTACGAACAGAAGGCCTGTCGTAAGGACATGTGAAATACTGCTGGATTGAATTTTTTTACACAAGTAGGAATGTCCAACTGAAATCAGAAACCTACTTGAGAGATTTGTACTTTTTCTTGATCTCTGACCTAAAAATCCAATAAACACAGATTAAAGATCATAAATAAATTCTCTTGAACTTCAAACTTCCAGCACAAGTCTAACCTCTGTCATCTCCAGAAATACTCAGATGACTCTGCATTTGTCAGATGTATTAGAGATGAACAAGAGGCAGAGTACAGAGAGCTGGTGGACCGCGTTGTGTCATGGTGTGGGAACAGTTATCTCATCCTAAGTGTGAACAAAACAAAGGAGATGATTGTTGATTTCAGGAGAAACAGTGTTCGATCAAACCTTATTTCCATCATGGGAGAAGAAGTGGAGGTGGTTGATGAAGATAAATACTTCATCTGTACAATAGACTGGTTTGGAAACGCAACAGTGAAACATCTATAAGAAGGAACAGAGCAGACTGTACTTCGGGAGGAAATTCAGATCCTTCAAGGTTTGTAGCAAGATCTTCTATGTCTGTTGGTGAGAGCGTCATCTGTTGGGGCAGCAGCATCAGAACCAGGGGCATTAAAAGGCTCAGAACCGGAAGGCTGGTTCTCTTCTGGTTCTGTCCTGGGGACAACTGTGGAACCTTTGGAGATCATGATGCAAAGAAGGATTTTGTATGAAATCAAGAAAGCTATGGACAATCCTGACCATCCTCTACATGAGGCAACAACAGAGGTTTTGTCAGACCGCTGTGCTACAGTCTGCTACAGAAGATCCTTTCTGCCCTGCCATCCGTATCTACAACTAAAAGTAATGAGTTGCAACATTTAAATTGTCATTTTATAGCACAATCAAGATTGGTTGTTGTAGAATTGCTGCATATATCAAACATCACTTAAAAGAAATGTGACTTTGCAATTAGACACCTTGAAATTGGGCCTTTGTCTCTTTAAATATTTTCCTCTTTCTCTGCGGCTTCAGCACGTCATCACAATAATGCTCCTCCATTGTTCCTTTTTTACCACTGTAATGTCATCTGAATTGCTAAATAAAATTTAATTGCTTAATTGCTTTTTTATTGATTTGAATCTTCATGTTAAGTCTGCAGGCATCAAATCACTGAATTATTATATATTTCAGATGATTTCTGACTGTTCGGCTGGTTTCCTGCCCGGTTGTGTGAATGCGAGAAGTGATGGTGAAAGCTCTGAAAATTAATTCTGAGATCTTTAAAAAACTAGCCTCAGAGGGCTCTGACTCAGTTTAGCAGTGAAGTGTTGCTAATTCCTTCTCACATGTTCAGACAGCATTTCTCCATAATCCATCTGTTCAAGTCGCCAGGGTTTATCAAGACAGAAATAAAATCTTTTTTACTGTGGCATGGCGTAAAAACAACAATGTCAATCCTGTCAGCTCAGAGGAAAGAGTTATTGGTTTTTCCAGTGTAAGCTTCATTGTTCTGCCTCTGCCGGGCTCTCCAGAGAGCAGGCCTGGTGGGGAACCCAGGCAGAAGGTGAAAATGGGATCGCTTCACCGTTAATTATGGATCACAAGCAGTCATGAGACCACAGAGAAAACTGCTTATTAATAGAATCACAGCTTCCTGTTAATTGCTTTTCCATGTGCTTTTTTGCTATATTACCAACAAGCCTTTTTGGATCTGAGATCAAACAATCAAACACTTTGAAATTTTAATACGGATGCATAGAGATATCGAGTGTGCAAGAGATCTTCGACTTTCTGCAATAGGCTTCATTTTTACAAAATAAACAAAACTTAATATTCCTGTTAGCTGTTTTCTGAAAGGAGTTTGTGAATACGAATGTGACCGCTGGTCAACTATCCAGCTTCAGATGAAGAGTTTTTATTAGATTGACTTCTAATTCTGAAACAATAAAAAGATCCATCAGTGTTTTTGACAGAAAAAAGTATTGTGCAGTGCAGTGAGAACTTCGTGTTGGAGCCTTTAATCTCTGGCAAAGATGAATCCAAACGCTGTTGTGCATTTGAAAACTTTACTGCCTTGACTAGGGCAGAGCAAAACTGCTCAGTTTGTCTACTCTCACCTTCTGGTATGAACCTGAGAGCTGAATTACTGAAGCCTCCACTTTGCTTCTTCAGAGTTTAAGACTTTGCTTAAGCTCATGTTGTGCCTCTAAGAAGTCTTTACTATAATTTCACATCTGCGACCAAATGCTCTCCCAATTGTGCTTGGGAAGACTCGTCCTGAAGTCTTTCATCGCTCAGCAGCTCAGCAGCTTCATCTTCTAAAGAGGAAGCTCACTCTGAGCAGATTACGCTGTTGGCCAGAAGCGCTGCCTGACCTCTGCAGCACTCAGCCACTGTCGCAGAGGCCCTCACATCAATTTCCTTAAATTAGATGTTAGCTCTCCTCTTCTATAAACCAATTAACATATTGTGCCATTTTTTCCCCCTCTCTCTCCCTCCACTCATTAAGAAGCTTGGCTCAGAGATGCTCTGCTCTGAATTACAGGAGAGGGAGAAGTCGTTGCATAATAAAGAGAGCTTGATTAAAATTTAAGTTTTGAGGCTGTTCTGTTTGTTTAGGATGTGTCTGTGCTGCACTGTAACTGGCGAGTTGGCTTGTGGAGCTAATTATGCTGCAGTAAACGCTTCCCCGAGGTCTTTCATAGACTCATTTTCAAAAACTAAAGGATGAGTAAAATTAATTTTTCTGAAAGGATTGTCACAATTATGGTGCCACTGAGCTTGAAGGCTTTTATTAAGACAGCCGGTGGTATTTCAGATCTCGACAAAAACTTTTAAATGAATCTCACAACGCATTTAGCTTAAGGAGTTTTATATTTTTAAAAATGCTTTTTTACTAAAACTCTGGCCTCCACAGTTCTACAGAGGTGACGTTATGCTCGGATTACTCAGTGCTTGGCTCAGCTCGCCCCAATCTGCAGTTGGAGAGATTAGCTTGTCTGGACCACTGAATGCCAAATTACTTGTGTACATGGGGGTTTTGAGTTTGTGTGTATTTCGGTGCTGTACAATGTGCACGTTGGAGTGTCCAGCTATGTGACCCGGCATAAATGGAGGTGGCAGAAAAGTTTCAAATGTGGCCAACTGTTGCCGGGTTTCTGTTGATGACCGCTGTGGCAACAAATCAGAAGTAAATGCGCTGGAACTGCTACCATCTTTATACAGTAATTCACAAATACTTATGCATGACGGGAAGAAACAAAAGTCTGCAGATATGTGGATGATCAATTTTATTTATGTACAGCAGCACTATACAAAATGGTCATTGTAGTACCAAAGTTCCTATTACTCCTTAATAGGAGATTAAGAAAAAACTAAAGTATGTTACACACGGCACAGTAGATGCACTGATTTATGTGTAACAGCCTTTTTATTTTGTGAAAACAAAAATCAGATTGTTTATTAGTGGTTTCACTGACATGCTGACGACCGTCCAGCAGCTTACATTTACATGACAAAAAAATTCATAATTACAGTCGTTTGTACTGTCTGTTGAATATTATGTACAGCATAAAAGCATGTTAATCAGCATAGATAGATAATCATAAACTTAACATACATCACATTATAATTGTATACATGTAATGCACCAGGCTTGAAAAAAATTTGTGATATAAAGAATCTTGTAATGTCCCTCTAAATTAAAGGAGAAATAACTGTTTCTTCAACAAATATACCAACGGTTAATAATGTCTAGTTAACGGTCAGCCTGATGGTAGTTAGCGGCAGTAAACAGTCATTCATCCATTATCTGTTCACCCTTGTCCCTAAAGGGGTTGGGAGATGCTGGTGTCTATCTCCAGCTGCGTTCCGGGTGAGAGGCGGGGTCACCCTGGACAGGTCGCCAGTCTGTCGCAGGGCAACACAGAAACAAAACAGGACAAACAATCACACACACACCGAGGGAGAATTTGGAAAGACCAGTTAACCTGACAGTCATGTTTTTGGACAGTGGGAGGAAGCCAGAGAACCCAGAGAGAACCCACGCATGCACAGGGAGAACATGCAAATTCCGTGCAGAAAGACCCGGGCCAGGAATCAAACCCAGAACCTTCTTGCTGCAAGGCAATAGTGCTCTACCAACTGCGCCACTGTGCAGCCCCAGTAAAGTCATTTACACAGAAACATCTCAAATTAGAATCAATGTCAATAAATGACTGTGCTGACCTTTCATAAAATCCTCCTAACAATAGCACCTGTCTCTTATTTCTTGTGCATGTAATACAGCTGTGAGAACAGAAATCTAATTCTTTACCATACCTGTCAAGTCCTCAGCGACCGACAATGAAACAAGCTGTGGAGTTGGTGGGTCAATATTGATGTGCACTTTAGCTGGAGCATTTGAAACTTTGTTAATTAAAGAGGGAAAAAAAAGACATCATGGTTTCATGATATTTTGTTTTTAACTACTCAAAAATCTGAACTAACAATAATAACTAGAAAGCTTGTATGATTTAGACTCACTGCACATAGCGTTTTTGTTTTGGACAGTTGACAATCTGAGATAACATAGACACCAAGAGCCTCAGGAGGAATCTTTTTTGACTTAACTTGAAGGAACAACACCGATTTCCAGCTGCTGTACTTTCTGTAACCGTGGGAGCCACCATCAAAGGTTTGGTTCAAATAGCGCTGCGTCATAGTGTGTGCTGCGGTAGCATCCATCTGTTGCCTTTCTTGACCGAGGTTCTCGGAATCAAGTCTCTCTTGCCAACTCTCCACTGTTTGTGTGTGTGTGGACACATTGTTGTCTGTCCTGTGTGTCCTGAGTCACCCTAGACAGACGAGTGAGGTGTCTTTTGTTTGAACACCTAATACATTTATTAGATTTCTTAATATTGATGAAAATGTATTAGTTCCATTTTCCCACAAGTGAAATAATCTGCTAATGGAACAAAGATATTTTAAATTCAATATTAAGGAATTATTGACCTAAAACAAGCTCCAATATCTTGTTACTTATAAGTTGGTTTTGTCTTAATGTTTGCATTAATTAGACCAAAAATATTAGTAAGAATTACCCACTTGTCCTTGTGTACACTACCACAACCACTGAGTAGAAAACAAATCAAACTCTAAATATGTATTGTTAGGAGAAATACAAACAATTTCCCTTTGTTTTTTTTTCTTTTTATAAAATGTGTTGACTTGATGTGACTTTACTGGGTTACATTTGTCATTAACTTGCCTAAACCTCTGTGCTTCTGACCACTTTTTAAGTTCATTTGAATTATCCACCTGAGCTCAAGTTCTGTTTACACATTTTACTGATTTTGAAAATGTTCAAAAGCAGGAGATGCTGTGAATGTTAAAGCTTCCTGTAGCACTATCAGCAGTAGCCAGGTGACCGCTTTCGCCATCGGAGATCCAGATTAGTGGAGTCGTGTTCAGAGAGGAAGTGAGCATCCCCCCAAACGGCAACCAGCAAACTTCAAAAGCACAGAGTGGAGGAAGGCAAGGCGGTGTGGAGGGGACAGGGTGGGGGGGGTGTAGTACTTTCAGGGACACAGCAAGGACATCTGCCCGGAGCCATATGGTGGTTGGGATGGTTTTATACGGTTGTTGTTTGTCTGTCTATTCCGATTTTTACCGGAAAGTGCCGCAGGCCATCCTTCTGTAATAATACCTATCCCTCCTTTCATTTCTCCTCAGTGCCGTTCTTCTCCATAGTTTCCACTGTTTTTGTGTTAATCTGCCGATATCTTACAAATCTGAACTCCATCGGCATTGTGACTGATAGCCAGTGACAACTGAAGGTGAGAAAAGGTGAACATTCTGCTATAACTCCCCCCTTAGCAATAGATTTGAGTTCTAAACTTTAGGAACTCTGAGTGTTTCTATATTTACTCGCTATAGGCTTGATTCAGAGAGAAATACCACTTCTTTCTCTGGTTTTCTCTGGGTCTAAAGGAACTCCTGAGGTTTAATTTTAATTTGCTGACATTTGAATAAAATTCCATACTGACTTGAATATCTGAAAAATAACTGAACAATAATGTTTAAAGGAGCTGCTTGCTGAGTGCCTTTCAAATATATTCATAAACTCTTGCACTTTTTTCTTACATCCGCAAATGCCTTTTACTCATTGAAAAGTTAAAAGTTTGCTCCACTAGCATACGTATATGTCCCTCACTACTCTGAGATATCCAAATAAAGTATCCCAACTATCAAAACTCACCTAAATGGTAAATAAAATCCAGTTTTATTATTTTAATCTAAGGATAAATACAGAAAAATACAGAAATGCAGAAATGGTAGTAAGACGGATAATATCAATAACTGGACTAGGAGAAACACAGCAGAAGTGCACTTACAGCAGGACAAGGACCCAACAGATTGTCAGAGCCAAAATAGTGGTTTGCAATTTTTATGTGTTTGAATCAAGTGATCAAGCAAGCAAATGAAGCCCGGTGGCTCTCCAGGTCTAAGACATCCCTGTGATATTTCAACAAGGATGGTTTGTTTTCAGACACTTTCACTTTTCAGATGATTCATTTGTTTCAGAATGCTGCACTGTTTTACGTTAAACTCCATCAAAATGCATTGATGGTTTGTGCCTGCAACATCACATTCAGGAGAAGTTCATGGCTATGACAAGGCACTGACGAAAATCTCACTGCTTCCTGACAAATGATCGAGTGTCAAGCAGAGTGTACTGTACTGTCTTGACATTGCCAGTGTTCCAAAGCTGTCAGGTTTGAATAGGTGGCAATAAAAATTGTTTGTCATGTGTTTGGGTTCCCTGCTTCTCTGGTCAACATTTCAAATATGTTTGGATAAGATAATAAACCTCAAGCTCTTGACGTACGCTTGGTGTGTGGCAGAGATAGAAAAGGCACTTTGAGTTTTGTTTTCAAACAAAAGCTGCCATAGGATCGTGTCCAAATAAATCTGGCTCTGCCGGAGTTATTTCTGCTGTTAGTTTTGGGCTAATTTAAAAGGGTTTGAGGTGGGTTCTCAAACTCTGCAGAGCTCCCTCAACATTTTGAATTGAGGGAGCGCTGCAGAGTTTAAAATGAAGTTTGGAATAGAGGTTAATAATTTGAAATGGGTTCTGGTTCTGCTGAAGGTTTCTTCTTGTTAAAGGGGGAGTGGTTACCATGTTACACAGTCAGCAGTACAAGCAGTTATCCACTGTTGCTACTCATCCAACATGAGTGAAGACTCTTCAATGACTTTATGCAAGGTGTTGAGTTTCCTTAGACATAAATCTTTTAATCCATTTTGAATAATAATCTGATGGGCTAACTGTTAGCTTCCAACAATGCTAAAGTTAACATCATAGCTTCCAATTAGCAGGAAACTAAAAGGCTATCTCACAGTTTTAATGAGTCTGGATTGCTTTCAAGCATCTCAGGTTCAAAGTCTAAAATATATCAGCCACAGTGGCTGATGGAGAACATGGGTTACAGTCCACTCAGATATTTCACCAGCCTGTTTTTTTCCCTTGTGTTTACTAACCCCACCAGTGCAAGCAAATTATATAAAACTTATGATTTATTCTTAACTCTGTGAAAACTGATTTACTGGCAATAAGTTTTCCATACATATGTACTTATACAGACTAATTTAACATATGAAAGCATGGATAACTTAACAGAGGTGCAGTGCAATAAGTTAATTTGAAGTAATTACTAACAGCAAACTTTAACTATACAGCCCTAACATTCTGGCAATCATTTCCTATATTGAACATTTTCACATTTTGGCTTCAACTCCCCCAGATAATAGTTATTGAAGATGTGTCTAGTCATTTTTTTTTTTGTTTTTTTTTTTGTTTAAACATTTTTAAATGGTGCTATGCTATTTCCTAACTGTTTTCCCTTACTTATTACATTTTCTATTGAAATTCTTCTTGCAAGAAGAGGAAACTGCTACGTTTTACCATTGCACTGACTTGTTTGGCATTTGCACACAAGTCAAATTTAAACTATATTAATTTAATTTGATATACTTTACGTTTTCAAACTGCTTTAATTTTATAACTGCATGTTGTGTTTTATTGCACTCTGTTTGTTGCCCAGATAAGGTTCATTTTATACACGTTCAGTTTTGTTGTTTTTTTGCACAATTTTTTGCAACACTTAACACACTTAACGGTGATTATTTACAAAGACCGAGCGTCGTTCTGTAAACTGCATTTGGGAGCAGATTTTCCAAGTTCCAAAAGAAAAAAAAAAAACCCTTTCCATGTCAGTCATCATAATAAAATTACATTAAAACTTTTATTAGGCCCGAGCAGCTAAGCGCTGCGAAGGCTTATTGTTTTTATACTGTTTCTTATTATTCTTCCACCCAAATGAATTGGCTTTTTGAGGACTTTATCATATTCAAAAACTCACCAAACTTGGCGGACGCGTCAAGGGAGTTTCAAAATTTTGTATTTTAAGGTCATCGCAAAACTCGCAAAAGAAACGGCTCAACGGCGCCACCTAGAAATATTCAAAAGACCCTCTGCTATTCCCTTACTTCATCCTAGAGACATTAAATTTGGTACACTTGTAGAGCTTCCCAAGACGCTCAAAATTTACTATTAATGTCATAGTGCAAGTATCACAGGAAGTCGGCCATTTTGGATTGAAGGTCTGATTTTGACCCGATTTTTGCCGTTTCAAACTTGGTCAGTCTGTTCATAAGGCATATCCCATCTAACGTTACCAAAACGGTGAGTTTTTGAGCATGCTGAAGGGGCGTTGCCAGGGGTCAAAGTTCACCTACTCGACATGAAAAAATAAACTGTTATATCTCCTACACCAAAACTCACAGAGGCACCAAGGTTACTGTGATTGATCATCATCAGGTGTCCGACAATACCCAATGGTCGAATGATGACATCACTTAGGCCACGCACCCTGAGGACAGGAAGTGTCATGTTTTACTCTGAACGATCGCTATCTGACCCCTTTGACCTCATCAACATGGAACTTTGTCCAGACACAGAAGATATGTTGGAGTGTTGTGGATTCCAACCCTGAACAGCTGCGATGGAGTAGGTGGGCATGATTTTTTGTTAAAACCATGGCGATTTTAACAAATGTCTAAAAAATATATATTGTTTATAAATGTTACGTACTGCAGCTTTAATGGTTATTGGAGCTTTTTTATCTTTGCGTGGTGAAGTGACCTGTAACGCTGTTGCCATATGTTTGGCTTTGAATTCCACAGTTTTGGGCTGAGCTGCTCCAAACTCACTAGTATGCATCCTTACACACCCACCGACAGGAATCCATCACAACATTTGGTGGGTGTGGCCTAATTTTTCTATAGCGCCTCCTAGAACAATTTAAATGATAGGCCCCAAGCCATGCTTTAACCTAGAATTACCAAACTTGGTACACATCTGTATCTTCTCAGGTCATACAAAAAAGTCTCTGGGACCCATGGTTTAAACCCAATAGGAAGTCGGCCATTTTGGATCAAAGAGGTCATTTTCTCTTTTTTATAGATGTCATATCTGATCGAACTCCTCCTACAGTTTTTCAGATACAGACTTCAAAATCACTCAACACACTTGAGGGATCAAAGGTCAAAATTTATCAAGGGATTTCTCCTACATCAAAGCATGTGGGCGTGGCTTAGTGTCAAACTTTGACTATTCGCCATGAAACATCAAGGTTCAATAATTTCCTAATGCAAGATCACAGCTCCATCAGACTTCCTATGTCTCTATACAGAACAGTACTGAACACATTTAAATGGTCACTTGATGACATCACCTTAACCCCGCCCACTTCCGAGAGGAAGTAACTTATTTTTTGCTGCTGGATATCTTTATTTTATTCTATGATTCATGTAGGTTTAATCCTGTGCCAACATTGTTATACATTTTTGTTTTTTTATAATAATTTTGTTTTGTGGGTTCCGAGTTCAAATATTCATTCATTTTGGTTAAAAGTAATAGAAAGTACGTCTTCATCAGCAGTCACTATTTAGAAAAAAATTCAGTCATTCACCACTAGAGGTCAGTATTACTCTACCAATGAAAGATCTTGGCTCACAAACACCGCTACAGATGATGAATAACTATACCAGTATTTCGCCAGTAGGGGTCAGTGGTACTCCACGGATGACAAAGAGATCGAAGGAGAAAATTACTTTTACTCTATTATTCATATGCATTTCATCCTGTGATGATGATGAATTTTACCCACTGTAAAAGTCCATAACAATAGATCATACACAGGTCATTTGTTTTGGCTTAAAAGACGCAGTAAATTTAGCGTTTTGTTAATAACTGTTATTTAGTACCGCAAGCAAATGCATCAATTTTACTTGTCGCTAGCGTACTGGTCAGTCAAGGGAAAAATCAAAGCAATTTTATTGGTTGTGATGAACTGAACTGTACGGGAGTTGTGCGTGTACACTGCTACAAACTAGCAGTTGGCCGGCGGCCATTAATGAACGAGGTTGGATCTGTACCACTGTGGAATGTAAATTTTTTTTGCTACCAGTTGGAGCTGCCAACTTTTCCTGAACGTTTTGCCTCGTTTTTGGAATCACAGATCCAGGCCACGCTCGTGAGCTGGAACGGACATTTAGACCGGAGTTGTAGCAGTTTAATTGCCGTTTGTTAAAGACGTTAAACCACGGTGGGGTGAGTAACCCATTCTTCGTGGTTCCAAAAACTGCTATTCCAAGGACGAATGCTAACCGAGTCCCCTCAGGCCTGCAATGTTAATATATATAATATAGCATATATTAATATATATATATATATAATTATCGATCCATTGGGGTTGTAATATTTACTTGTAGAACTTGCTGTGATTAATACCTAATTATTGGGTGGGATACAGCCTGTGCTATTGTTCTAATGTGCTGAAAGTTAACTGCTTTTTTTAATGTGCATTGCGCTTGGTTTATTACTGATTATTTATCAGTTTATTAAACTGGTAAATCTTCAACTTTACCATTTTGCTTCCTCATTTTAGTACAAGCTTTAAGTTACACTGCATTTAGATCTCACTTGTAATTATCTTAGCCTTGCTATTGTGTTCAGTTACACACTGTATTTACAACACATACTGTTGCCAATTAAGAGACTTATTTCTCATTGTGAATTATTTAATAGAGTGTAGGTCAGACAATCTGGGTACTGTACATAGGAAAAACTAGAACACTTACTTTTACTCTGTTATTTATATGGATTTCATTCTAAAATGATAAGATGATGAACTCTGTCAATGTTGGCTGCTGCGTGAACCGTGTGGGCGTGGCAAAATGGCGAATATCAGTCCCTCGCCACATTCATAGGATTATCTTTAAATCACACATAGATCATCCGACTGGCGCCAAACTAGATAACTATGACCTTTGTTCACCTCTAAAGAGCCCAACACTATTGAAATGTAATTTGACTCCACTGCGCCCCCTAGGTTAATCCATCAGTTATATCTCCTTGCTACATCCACCAATCTACACCAGATTTTTTGTGCGTCGTCAGGGAGCGCCGCTGTTGGGTAAATTGTATATATTATTATCAAATATTTGTTGTTTCATTTATTTTATAATGTTGTGGCCTTATATGATT